>SEYY01000199.1:226532-234032 GCA_009176605.1 Armadillidium nasatum
ACGATTCTGTATAACACTTAGCACTATACAGTCTGCAAAAAGCTCGACATGAAGCTTGACATACAACTTATCAAGATTATCAAGATGCACAGCATGCATGTTGGTTTGTTGCTCGGCATCTACCTCAATATGCATCTCAGCATCACTCTTCAAGCAATTTGACATGATGCTCGGGATGATGCCAATCTTGCCACTCAACATGATGCCCGAAATGCAGTTCGGCCTTGATGCTTGATTCTTGACACTTAGCTTGGACAGATTCTTTGCATGAAGCTCGCCATGAACACTGCACGTCCAGTATTGAGGAAAGTGTTTTCCATTTTCTTATGAAATAGAAATTAATTAAAGCAATCCATATAGTATTTTTCTATTTCAGTTTTTAGAATAATTAATTAAGAATTCCATTTTATAAGGACTTAAAAACCGAAAATGCAAATTCCGTTATTCAAGAGAATTAACGCTAGAGAAAAAGCAGATAATAATAATAATAATAATAATAATAATAATAATAATAATAATAATAATAATAATAATAATAATAATAATAATAATAATAATAATAATAATTTTTTTATTATTATATAATAATAATAATAATAATAATAATAATAATAATAATAATAATAATAATAATAATAATAATAATAATAATAATAATAATAATAATAATAATAATAATAATAATAATAATAATAATAATAATAATAATAATAATAATAGGTTGTAAATTCAAAAGATATAATTTGATAATAAATTATAAGCATATGGCAAAATCTAAAAGAGGAATATATATATATATATATATAATATATATATATATATATATATATATATATATATATATATATATATATATATATATATATATATATATATATATATATATATATATAGGGAGAAAGAGAGAGAAAGAGAGAGAGAGAGAGAGAAGAATATTTAAAATGTTCGATGAAAATAGCAAAGAATACAACTATAGTGGTTATCAATAACAATGACAAAGAGAATCTTTGATTAACATTACAACGAATTTCAAGCACGTGATTAATTGTAATGCCACCGAAATAAACGGTTGTATGACAGAATAATGTTAGGAGGCATAAATTATGATGAAGTACTCATTATTATAAATAATTTACAAAGTATTCATTATTATAAGTACAGGATGAAAATGAAATCCAAATTGAAAGATTTCCTTTCACCTAATGCTGAAACAATGACTTCATATTAAATTACGAGTACCTTAGATTGGGTGATTATTGCACAGATAAAAATGGTATTTTTATTTTTAAGATACTAATGATATGACTCATGTATTTATTTGGAAAATTACCACACAAATCGAGAGAGAGAGAGAGAGAGAGAAGAGAGAGAGAGAGAGAGAGAGAGAGAGAGAGAGAGAGAGAGAGAGAGAGAGAGAGAGAGAGAGAGAGAGAGAGAGGGAGAGGAGAGAAAGTAAGAAAATGAAAATAGAAAAATAAATTAGCTAACAGATTAACTAAATGCAATAGATTATGAATTATTTTGCAATTTCTTCAAGGTAGAATGTAGATGTTTTCTTTTTCTTTTGATATATCTGAAGTTATCCTGCTTACTTTTTTTATATTACATCTGTTGGGAAAAAAACCTGAGGCCTTCACCCCAAGGTTTTACTACCTCAGTATACCGTAAGCCATCCACATCACTCTTAGGACTCAATTTTCTAAGTTCCACATAATACTCTATTAAACTAACTACTATATCCAGTATTTATATAGATCATATTCAATATGCTCAAACTGTTGGAACTTCCATCTTGAACTCCTTTACCTAGAAAATTTCTTTACTTTTAATTTTTATCCAAACACTCTTATTGAAAACACTATCTTCAACTTTATCTCAAACATCTTCCGCCCAACTACTCCTTTCCCCTCTGCTGATAAACTTCAACTTTACATCAAAATTCCCTACTTAGGGACCCTTACCCCTTCTTTCAATAAAGAATTAAACTCTCTTCTCCAATCATTCTTTCCTCATATAAAAGCACACTTAATAGGAATCAATTCCACCTCAATAAACTAGTTCTTTAAGTATATATAAAACAAAACTCCTAACTCTGCTTGTGCCTTCTAAAGTTTACCTTTTCTCTTGTACGAGATGTAATGCTCGTTACGTTGGCCAAACAGGCCTACAACTTAAGCTTAGAATTCACAAGAATCTCGGCACCTCCTTCCGTACCAATCTACCTCTCATTTCGCTTGAAAACTCTCCCATTCCAGACCACTCATTCTCCCAAAATCACCCCCTACAATTTTCAGATTTTAGTATCTTGACATCTTCTTCAAATACCTTAGACAGCAAAATCTTATAATCATTGCATATCAGACAACTCCAACCTACGCTCAATCAATCAGCCTCTTCCACTCTCTCTCCTGATAGCTTAACCTCAATTCATCCATTTATAACCTTATCATTAAATAACCTCAATTCTACCTCCTTATAAACCTATTTCAACCATGCGTATTTTCGAAATTCTACAACCAAGTAACTACAGACTACAACCTGTTTGACAAAATCTCAATTTGCTTATTTATTAATTTGCATTCTTACTTTGTTCACAATAGTTTAGTGTACTTAATTTGTAGTTGATATTTCTTTTTATTTTTATTTTAATTATTGATAATATTCTTAGTGCTATTAATTTCTTAATTTCTGCTTATAATTATCTCTTATATTTATTTTGATTGTTTCTTATTTTATTTCATTTACAGATGATATTGATAATGGGTTTAGATAACCCGAAACGTCTATATTAATAACTGTTAATTATTTATTTCATATTGCCTTAAGCATCTATTATTAGAGCATAATAAAATGGTATCTTTTCCTGCATTGCTAGCAACATTATACATATATATATATATATATATAATATATATATATATATATATATATATATATATATATATATATATATATATATATATATATATATATATATATATATATATATATATATATATATATATATATATATATATATATATATATATATATATATATATATATATATATATATATATATATATATATATATATATATATATCTATATATATATATATATATATATATATATATATATATATATATATATATATATATATATATATATATATATATATATATATATATATATATATATATATATATATATATATATATATATATATATATATATATATATATATATATATATATATATTATATATATATATATATATATATATATATATATATATTATATATATATATATATATATATATATATATATATATATATATATATATATATATATATATATATATATATATATATATATATATATATATATATATATATATATATTATATATATATATATATATATATATATATATATATATATATATATATATATATATATATATATATATATATATATATATATATATATAATATATATATATATATATATATATATATATATATATATATATATATATATATATATATATATATAATATATATATTTTATACAGTATATATAATTAATACAGTCACTTTGGTCACGAATTGCCCTTCAAGTTCATGTCAATATATATATATATATATATATATATATATATATATATATATATATATATATATATATATATATATATATATATATATATATATATATATATATATATATATATATATATATATACGTATTTAAAATTGAAGTTACGAAAAAATATAATAACTTTTAATTAAAATCAGTTTTTTTTAATTAAAATATTATTTATCTTCATACACACACAAATATATATATATATATATATATATATATATATATATATATATATATATATATATATATATATATATATATATATATATATATATATATATATATATATATATATATATAAGACCATGCTTATATTTACATAAAATTTTTATATTACTAAAACGTACGAGATAGACGACGTTTCGGCTCAAGACGCTGAGCACCTCTTTCAAGTCCAAAGAGAAGTAAAGGAAAAAAAAGTTTGGACCTGAAAGAAGGTTTTTACTTTCGGTTATTACTTCAAGTGTTCCCTTAATGTGATTACTGATTCAGTGGGAGGGGCTCCTCAGAGTATGTAGAGATCATAATGATTTCTTTTGGTATGTAGGTTTACATGGCATCGTTATTTCCCTTTATCAAGTAATTCCTAACATTGGTTTATCTCTTTCCGTTCTTGCGCTGTCACCCTCAGAGACGCTTCCATTCTGGAATTACTGTCGCCTTCAATACCGATTCTATAAACTTTTTCCTCAGTAGAAATCGATTTCATCTTTCTGGTTACTCTTCCTCACACCCTTTCTGATTTTTGAACCCCCTAAAAAAAGCCAGCTCTAACTTTGATTCTTCCTCTTTTCTCTTTCTTCCTGTACTTATATATACTAACAGCACAACTGAGGTTTTACTCTCATCTAAAGCTGAACTCTTCTCTCAGACTTTAGCTTCTAATTCCACCTTAGACGATTCCGGAGCTATTCCTCCTTCTCAATCCCTTCAACTTATTTGTGCCTAATATGGTTATTTCTTCTAAACATGTCATTTATGCTCTCTCTGAGTTTAACACTAAGAAGCGATACGATCCTGATGATAATCCTCCAATGGTTCTCAAAGCTTGTGCTTCTGAGCTTGCATTTTGTCTTGGTAAACAGTTTTGTCTCCGTCTTTCTACTTTGACATATCTTTCAACAAAAAATATCAAAAACCTTCTCTATGATTTCTGAACTTCCTTCTATCGGAATTAATAATTCTCTCTGTGCTCTTCTCTCTGATTTCTTTTATGGTCATTTTATATCAGCTAATGAAGACGGACATCGTTCGTCCTTTAAATCTATTAATAGTTTTGCTCCTCAGGGTTCTGTCCTATCCTCAATTTTTTTCTACATTTTATTAATGACCTTCTCCCTATTATTCATCTTCTGTCCACTCCTGTACCAACGACTCCACCCTTCTTTATTCCTTTCATTTTTTAAGATGTCCAACAGAACAACTTTTAACAAACGCTGGGAGGAGGATCTTGGAACAATTAACTAATCACTGACCTTTCTCTAATTTCTAATTGGAGCAGAGAAATCATGTTTTTTTTCAATGTCATAAAAAAGAGTTTCTTCATCTTTCTACTCGACATTATCTTCAACACAAAAACAACTCCTTCGAAAACACAAAAATTAAACCTTGGTTTTGTTCTAAATATTTTTCGTGCTTCCTTTGATATGATCTTTCTTGAAATTATCATAATTATCATAAATTTTATCTTTCTAAACAACCTGATAAGAGGTTGAGTGTTCTTGGTCATCTTCAAAATTTCTTCACTATCCCAGTTGCTTGTTATTTATTATTGTGCTGTTCGCCTTTGTTTTTAATGTCTCACAGTTACGGGGTGGTCAAAATCACGCAACTCACCTTGAAAAGTTAGGGTCTAGGACTTTTCGTCTTAACAACTATTTCACTCTCTCTAATTCTCTGCATTCTCTTTTACCTGTACAATTTTCACTTCACTCAGTCTATTTTGTCATTATCACAACTTACACTGCACTTCTGAACACTGAAGTTACATACCCCTTTCATAAGAATGGTTCTTGTCAACGCATTCTCATATTCTTTTGAGTACATCTTTCTGACCTGAAATTTAACCATCCTGCTCGATCTTACATGAAACCTTCTGATAAAGTCTAGAAGACACTCCCTTTTATCTATTTTCTTAACTTCCTTTGACTCGACACATTGACCTTTAATCTGACCTAGATTCCGATATTTTACCAACTAGAGTGGAATTTGGTAAGCTTTCAGTTTGCCTATCAGATGAGACATAAAATGCCTATATATATATATATATATATATATATATATATATATATATATATATATATATATATATATATATATATATATATATATATATATATATATTATATATATATATATATATATATATATATATATATATATATATATATATATATATATATATATATATATATATATATATATATATATATATATATATATATATATATATATATATATATATATATATATATATATATATATATATATATATATATATATATATATATATATATATATATATATATATATATATATATATATATATATATATATATATATATATATATATATATATAAATTATAAACATAATTATTTTTCATGGGGATGAAATTTAAAGAGGACTTGCGTAAGCCAAGCAAGGATCAAGGAAAGTAGTATTTTCAATGCCCGCCTTTTATATTTTAGGCCAACGAGGTCAGCAAGGTCAAAAAAAAAAAAAAAAAAAAAAAAGGCTAAAAAATCCAAAAGGTCTGAATGGGATGGGTGGTTGAGAGTTCATTTGGTGTATATATATTATGATGACAATTACCAAGAAAAGTTTAAGTGCCTTATGTATACATATATATATATATATATATATATATATATATATATATATATATATATATATATATATATATATATATATATATATATATATATATATTATATATATATATATATATATATATATATATATATATATATATATATATATATATATATATATATATATATATATATATATATATATATATATATATATATATACTCGAGCATGCTTAGTGTGTGTATGTCACAGAACTAAATTTTAAATAAATATAATGACCGAATTTATCACGTCAATTTCCCCAAAGAACAGACGAACACAAAAAAAAGGTAGACATAAATAAAGAAAAGAAGAAAATCGAAAGTATGAGTCATAAATTATAAAAAAAAAAAAAAGAGAAATATTTCCCGTTACAAAATAATTTATTTAAAAATAAAACATATATTTCCAATAGAGTGGAAAAAAATACACTTTTTCCTAACAGTTACGTCAACGGGTAAGTGTGACAATGATTTATCAATGGAGGATTATAATCATTGAATAAATCTCAATGAGACTGTTGAATCTTATGGGATTATTTATGATGAATCATCGTGATGAAATCTCTTTTTAATGAATCGTCTGAAGAGGATTATTTATATTATTATATTATTATATTATTTATATTAAATAAAAAATATTACATTTTATGAAGATTGGTAGATTTTATTGGGCACTTTCCATGGTTTTTTTGAATGGTGTTATTATTTCTTTGGTTCAAAATGTCCAAAAATCGGATTTTGCTAATTTACTGATGTAAAGAATAATAAACAGTAGTTACAATAATATATATATATATATATATATATATATATATATATATATATATATATATATATATATATATATATATATATATATATATATATATATATATATATATATATATATTGGTTGTACTGTGTTTATTTGAATGTGAAATAATATGTAAATAAATGACATATAAATAAATAAATCTGGTACGAATATTTTCAAATTTCAAATACAAAATGAGCAAAAAATTGTAAATTCTCATTTTC
>SEYY01000199.1:244032-246532 GCA_009176605.1 Armadillidium nasatum
GCTGACGAAAATGGCTTCAGAGCAACATCCCCATTCCTCCCAACCCTTCAGAGACAGAGAAAGTAAACCCTACTCCTCTTCAACCAGTTCCTTAGACCAAAATAAACACAACTCTTCAGAATTAAAATCTATTGATATTTCTTCATATTTTTAGATTATGTAATAATTATTATTATTACCAATGTCATTTATTGAACAGTCACTATTTCTTGCATTTAAAATTTGTATATAAATTCTTTCTCTTTTTATTTTATACGAAAAATGAAAATCAAAGATTATTGTTTAATATATTTTGTAAAAAATATTACACTGTAAGGAATTTATGTACATATTTTAAATAAGATCTATTTTTCATAGTTTTTGTCTTTTTAACCAAATTTCTTCGGAAGGCTGTATATATATATATATATATATATATATATATATATATATATATATATATATATATATATATATATATATATATATATATATATATATATATATATATATATATATATATGTAAATATATACATATATGTATATATATATATATATATATATATATATATATATATATATATATATATATATATATATATATATATATATATATATATATATATATATATATATATATATATATATATATATATATATATATATATATATATTATGCTCATAGGAATATCAACAAAACAAAAGAGGTTAACTACACTTCTCCAAATTTTAAACTGATAAAATTTATTTCATAAATGAAGTAACAGATTTTTTTTTGATTAATCAGCATTAATTAAAACTTTTTTTTCACATGGGGAACTTAGCAGGGTACTAAGAGAGTGAAAAAATTGGGGTAGTGACCATAACTTACAGAACGAGTGATATTTCGATAAATAAATGGTTGGAACCTGTCAAGCATATTTTTGGGGGAATCTAACGCAGGGATGCCAGTTCATTAAAATTGCAATGGTACCAGTTTATTAAAATTGCAGAGCTGCCAGTTTATCACAATTGGATTGCCAGTTCATTAAAATTGCATGGTACCAGTTTATTAAAATTGCAGAGTTTCTAGTTCATTACAATTGCAGGTCTGAAAGTTTATTGTAATTGCAGGGGTGCCAGTTCATTACAATTGCCGGGCTACCACTTCATTACAATTGCAGGGCTTCCAGTTTATTACAAATATATATATATATACATATATATATATATATATATATATATATATATATATATATATATATATATATATATATATATATATATATATATATATATATATATATATATATATGCCAGTTCATTACAATTGTATGGTGCCAGTTCATCAAAATTGCTGGGCTACCACTTCATTACAATTGCAGGGCTGCCAGTTCAATACAATTTACGAAATTTTGTCATTTTTGTCTTGTTTAATAAATTTCATAAAACATCAGTAAAATTCATTATTTTTGTCATTTTAGATATTGGCATCCTGAATTGTTCTCCAGTTTCCTATTTTTCCTTTTACATAAAATATATCTTCATTGTGAGTGTGTAATTTATTAAAGTAGTTTTTAAATAACTTATTTAATCGTTCATATATATATATATATATATATATATATATATATATATATATATATATATATATATATATATATATATATATATATATATATATATATATATATATATATATATATATATATATATATATATATATATATATATATATATATATATATATATATATATATATATATATATATATATATATAGCCGCTAGACATATCGAAAACTTCGATAGTCTGGCACAAAGCTTTGATTTTTAAACTTCCCTCTTTCGGAATCTATCCTTTCTCCGTGACCTTCTCTCTGATTTCCTTTCTGGTCGTTCTATAGCAGCTGCTGAAGATTCCCTCCGTTCTTCCTTTAAATCTATAAATAGTGGTGTTCCTCAGGGGGTCTGTCCTATCCCCTAACTGTTTTTTTTTTAAAATTTATCACCTTCTATTCCTATGCTGATGACTCCACCCTTCACTACTCCTTTCACTTTCAATAGAAGTTAATTGAGGCAAGAAAGGTTGCTTTGGGGCAACTGAACTCTGATCTTCCTTGTATTTCAAATTGGGACAGAGAAATCATGTTCGTTTTCAATGCCTCTAAATCTCAATTCCTCCTTCTTTCAACTCGACACAATCTTCCATACAATAATGACCTCTTCTTCGAAAACACTCGACTTAAAAATTCATCTGTTCTCAATATTCTGAATTTCTTTTTCTCATTATCTTTCTTGGAAGGATCACATTACTTCTCTTTCTATACGAGATTCTAAGAGGTTGAGAGTTCTGTGGTGGCTTCGTGATTTTTTTTTACGCCAACCCAGTATGGAGTATACCTCATACATCTGGGGTGGTTCTACACTTAAAGCTCTTCTCGAAAAGGTGAAGTCTAGGGATTTTCGTCTTATAAACTCTTTTGCTCTAACTAACTCTTTCCAATATCTTTCTGCCCGTCGAATTGTTTCGTCACTCTCTC
>SEYY01000200.1:13309-18309 GCA_009176605.1 Armadillidium nasatum
AGTGGTTGGGCTTCTCTGATACTGATACAGGTGGAAAGGAGGCCATCTCATTCAGTATTCTTGACGATCTGGAAACGTTGAGTAAAGAATTTGCACTTAATTTGACTATCCCTAACCAATTGTTAAACACGATTGACTTGTGCTTCATCACTGCTGCTTCTCTATATATAAATACACCATTTCCCATTTTTCCTCATTTGGTAACTCTGGTCACAATCTTGCAGCTCTTAATGGTAATACTCTTCAGTATTTTCACCCTGTTCAGAACATATTTTCTGGAACATGAATAGGGGGCTAGTTGAGACGCACTGCACCGCTTCTACTCTAATTATCCTTGCAATGTATCCTGCTTTGACAGTGAGCATATTTTGGAGTCAGCTAAAAATATAGAGGATACAGCTGATGGGAAAACAAAATATTTTCTTCCCAAACCATGGTTTGATAGTTTATATTAAAGAAAGGAACGCGGTAAAAATCAGTCCTCCAATCATGTTTGCTAGTTTTTATTCAACTCAGAATCAATAAAGGGATGTTATTTGACGGACTAAACGTTTTTTCACTGAAAGTAAGTACAATGACCTCCTTAGTTTTCCTACTGATAAAAACTTCTGGCCTTTTGCCCAACATATCTCCAGTAAATCCTTTAAATCTGCTTTTCACTCTCTTATTCACTCTGATGAATGTTTAACTAACAATTCCTATGAAAAGACTAATCTCTTCGACTTCTATTTTTATTTAATTCTACTCTGGATGATTCAGGCTTCCTTCCTCCTACTCTTTTCCCTTCACTCATAAAGGATTCTTGCGCTATTACATGACCTTACCATCTTCGGTACCAGTATAATGATCATTCTCATTCGTAAGAATCATTCTGATTGCCAAAAGAAGTTCTCTTTCAGTTAAAGTGTTTGAAAAATGTTTTGGTCCACAGAAACCGTAAAATGAAAAAATCATTTGTAAGGTGCTTTATAATTAGGTTTACGTTAATTAAAATGTATCAGCAAATGCATTTATATACTACTGGTGTGTTAGTATTTAAATATTTTAGTAAAAGGTATAATAAAATTTGAGAACATTTATAAACGTACTGTCTTCTCAGACAACAGTTGCCAGCAATCATTTTTCTTCCTATTAATTATTTTTCCACATACGAAAGGAAAGATTTTTAATGCAATATATATATATATATATATATATATATATATATATATATATATATATATATATATATATATATATATATATATATATATATATATATATATATATATATATATATATATATATATATATATTATATATGTGTGAAACTGAATTTATAAATTTATAAAAAAACATTTTAAATTCTTGCTTAAAATACTGGTCTCTCAAAGTTTCTGTATATTCTAAAACTAAAAAAAAGCTGAAACATTGAAAAGGAGAGCTTTTATCCCCCACCTTTAGAACTTATATTAGTCAGTAATAAATGATTTTGGACAAAGACTCAACGTGCAATGCATACCATCAATCGCTATCTCCCATGTTCTTTTATATATCCTTATTTACGAATATATGTTAAAACAAATAGTTTAACATCTATACCTTATTTGAAAGGTATGGCATATTTCAAATATTAAGCTTTGAATCATTAGTTTTGAACAAAAAATTCCAGTTGAAACTTTTAAGATTTAAAATGTAACATTTCCAAAAATTTCTTTTCTCCTTTTTATTTTTATTTTTATTATTATTATTATTATTATTATTATTATTATTATTATTATTATTATTATTATTATTATTATTATTATTATTATTATTATTATTTTATTATTAATTATTATTATTATTATTATTTATTATTATTAATTATTATTATTATTTATTATTATTATTATTATTATTATTATTATTATTTATTATTATTATTATTATTATTATTATTATATTATTATTATTATTCTATAATTATTAATATTATTTAATCATTAAATGTTACGTATTTTAGTTTGTTTCCTTACATTTTATTAAAATGAAAATGTTTTTTTTCATTAAGTTAAAGAAAATAAATTAGTATTGAAAATTTAACGTCTAAATTAATTAAATTAAACAAAATTTCTGCGTTTTATGTAGATTAATTACAAAAGAACAGTTATTCATACATAATGTAAATATCAAAATTGTAATGTAATCTTGACAAGCCCGAAAAGAATTTTGGTAAATATTCCCTTCATCTCGAAAATATTATAGGTCATCCTTAATATTAGTAGATGTTTGCCCTTATTTCAGTTACGAAACTGTCAAAACACCAGGTCCCAGGATTCTACCGAGTAGGAACTAGGGAAGTGGTGACTAGCGTTTTTTGCAAAGTATCAAAACCATCGCTTGACGTTTTTCTTCACACGTATTTAATCGTATACATCATCTGCACTAGGATAAGAATACAGTTCAAAAGCAAAAGAAAATCCAGTTCCCATTAAAATAATACCCTCTTGTGAAACTGGTTGATAGGAGTCTATGAAGTTTTCAATCACTATGGATGTGGTTATTGAGAAGCATGAAATCTTCAGAAAATAAGGTAAAAGGTAAACATTTGGGACCTAATTTAATATATGCCGAGGCGTCACTGGCTGAATAATAGAAATGTTTTGTGAAAGTTTCTTGAAAATCTAGATTAGAAGATTCTTTTTTACAATTCACAAATATCTATATTATCAATTTAAAAAAGCATAAATAGACCATTTTTAAAAATTATAAAAAGAATGTGGTAGAACCCTACTCAGATTTTCACTATTTTTAACAGAAAATAACATGCAATAAAATGAATAATTTAAAAGATGGTGTTGAAAGATCACTACAATATTATTATAACAAGATGTGTGTTTCCCACAAACTGTATTACTATTATAGCTTTATTATACTAGAGTTTGGGATAGTCTTTACATTGTATTACTTGAGAATATTTTGGTTTTACAATATTAAACTAAAGCTTTTTACAAAATATTTCTTTAGTTAGCAGGCACATTTTAAAGGTAAAGGTGTAGATTGTTTCTGACTTTCGATTGTCCGAAAATATCGATAATCGAAAATATCGGAGAGGCCTAACATAAATAGAACTTTGCCGAGAATTAGAGGTCTACGGCCCTATTACACTAGACATACACACAATTATTATTACTTACTTTTCTAGCAGAACCTAATTCGACTTATCATAACCTGAACTACCGAAATTGCCGTAAAAAGAGGCCTAACCTACACAAGAATTTGCCGTAAAAGAGACCTAACGTACACAAGAACGTTTGCACGACATAGTAGCCTAGGGCTAATTATAGGTATTAAAGTATCTATTAAAATAAAATATCGATATAAAAAAATATCAAAAGTCAGAAACAATCTACACCTAAGCCCATTTTAAATGTGTCATCAAATCTAGCACATTTTACAGTAAGAATGAATTTATAGTATTGGAATTATCTGAGGTAGTTCTTGGAAAAATGATTCAAATACAATATTAATCATTTATGAAGAAATATGAAATAACTATAATAGTAATAAAATAAATATAAATATAAATAATATAATAATTATAATAAATATAGACTATCTAATAAAGTATTTAGAAAGGTAATTCCAAATTTAATGAAATTATTCTTCATTTATGTGAACTTGGAAGTAGAAAAAGTTTTTAACTACCTAATTGTATTTTACAACTAAGTGATAACATCATTGAACCAATACCATATACCTGCAGATATATATTTTATTTTTTATAATAATCTGTGTATTATAGCTTTTACTATAACAGCCCATTTAACTTGCCAACATGTGAATTTACTATATGAAAAATACTATAATTTGTATCTCATTACTTCAAAAAGATTGCCCATGCCTACCCTTCATGTAGTGTTTCAATATTTTTAGTAATATCAATACACTTTCTAACCCCAGATAAGCACTTATTTTAAAATAATGCTGATATCACAATAACTCGACAAGTTTTGGAAGTGAATGTCATTGATATTAAGGTATCCTTGCACACATTTTTCCATGTTATGGAAGGTTGCTGCCAGCATAATGGGATTCAGCATCAATTACCCGTTGAATGTTGCCTTTTAGTTGCATAAGAGTATATTTCTTGTTGTGATATACTTTCTCTTTCAGCATGACACATAGATAGAAATCTGACAGGATAAGGTCAGGTAACCTTGGTGGCCAAAGTCCCTTAGAAATGACCCAATCTTCAAAGAAGGACTGAATTTCATATGTACTGACACTATATGTGTAGCAAGGGGTGCTATCCTCCTTAAAATAGCCAGTATGGAGTTCCTCATCATCCAAATGATTTATGAATTCATTGAAAATATTCATGTACAAAATTTATTAACTTATGACTTGTACTTTGATATCTATAAATGCATATCTGGGGCTGAGAGTGAGTGGGACACCCTGTAGTATCTTCAGAACATTGATTTTAAAATTTTTAATATTTGATTACATGGACAGACATGCAAAACTCTAGTACTAAATTTAGAGTTCTTAAATTGATACAGACACAATCTTTTCTCCAGTTTCTGAGGTCGATTTCATTTTGGAATGTATATTTGGCCCCTTACTTCAAAGTTCAGCCTTTCACTCTCAGTAGAAGATATTTATAAGCCAATATATGCAAATTAATTGGCATAAAATTGATGATGGCAATGAAGATTATTGGTTCCATCACTATTTATATAGTTAAATATATATAACCACAGATATCGGTTATCATTTTTTCACTTAAACTTCATTTTAAGTGTCATGAAAATCTTGTTGGAACTTTTAATACAAATAATTTCAAATCTTAGATTATCCTAAAATGATGATGAATATTTGTAGTAATGAAACTTTCATGAAAATAGTTTACTGATTTCATTTTTACTTTTAGTAAGCTGTTTTAGCTAATTGTAAGCATAAAATATATTATCTAAAATATGTTATCTGATGTTACACCTAATTTTGGATTTTGGTGTTGATAACTTATTAAAGAT
>SEYY01000200.1:20809-65809 GCA_009176605.1 Armadillidium nasatum
GTTGAAACTAGAGTTCACTATCCTCACCTATAGTATCAGGTTACACCAGTAGTGTAATCATCTCATGGTAACAGATTGCTCTTACCTTCATAACTTGATTAAGTATGGGCTGATGATTCCAAAAGTGAACCTCCACACCAAACTGTTATCTTCGTGGTATAAATGGTTTTGTAAACACATGTTCAAGTTGTTAATCACACTGTGGTAGAAGACACCCTAACCATAAGGTAGAAATATGAGATTAACGTCAGTTCGGTTTGTTTGTATTTTTTGATAGGTGACTGAGGGGCACTAATATAACAAACTGCAAAGGCTGCTACTTCCAATAATGCACATGTTCCCCACTAGATGGTGTGCATACTCAAATGGTGCGCAATTCAAATTCGTCACTCTGTATATTTTTATTTTATTTTTGTGTCATGACAAAAAATTTTTGCTGTTTATAACGTAATTTCTGCCATTTAAAAGTAATAAAACCTTAAAATTTTTTGAGATATTTTTACTACTGAAAATTTTTTAAATTCATGCAAATAAAAATATTTAAACTTATCACATTTATCATCTCATCATAGGTTATTATATATATATATATATATATATATATATATATATATATATATATATATATATATATATATATATATATATATATATATATATATATATATATATATATATATATATATATATATATATATATATATAGGAAGTAGTGGAGAATAATGAGGGGATGTTGTTAGAAGAAGATGGTAGTATTAGTAGAGAGGAAGTGAGAGTAGCTGTGGGAAAGGTGAAGATGGGAAAGTCAGCAGGAATGGATGGTATATATGGGGAGATGATAAGGGTGGGAGGGGAGTGATAGTTGACTGGTTTTATTAAATGTTTAATGTGTGTTGGGGAGAGGGAAAAGTACCTCAGGAGTGGCAGGATGCTTGTGTAGTGCCATATATAAAGGGAAGGGGGATAAGATGGCGTGTAAGAATTAAAGGGGGATAAGCTTGTGAGTGTAGTAGGAAAAATTTATGGGAAAGTTTTGGTAGAAAAAGTGAAAGAATTGACAAGAGAGAGAGTGGGGGAGGAACAGGGAGGTTTTAGAGAAGGTAGGGGATGTGTGGATCAGGTGTTTACATTGAGAATGATTGGTGAGAAATTGCGTGAGAAAGATAGAGTGGGGTATGATTGCTTTATGGATTTGGAAAGGCGTATGATAGAGTTTGTAGGAGGAAATTGTTTGAGGTTCTAAGGGAGGGGGGAGTGAGAGGTAGATTATTGAATGGAATTAAATCATTTTATGAAAAAACTGTAGAGCGAGGGTGAGGGTGAAGGGAACTGTCTGATTGGTTTAACGTTGGAGTTGGCTTGAGGCAGGGGTGTGTTATGTCTCCGTGGCTCTTTAATGTGTTAATGGATGGCGTTGTTAGGGGGATGGAGAGGGAAGGGAAGGGTATTAGGTTGAGAAGTAGGGAGGGGAATGGGAGGTAAATGTCTTGTTGTTTGCGGATGATGCGGTGTTAGTGGCAGAATCTGGGGAGAAGTTGAGGATGTTGGTGAAAGAGTTTGTGAGGGAGTGTGCGTCAAAGGGAATTAAGGGTAAACTCGGCAAAGAGTAAAGTGATGAGGATTGGGGGCGGGGATGAGGCAATAAGAGGGGAGGAATGGGAGGGTGTTGAGGTGGGGGGAGTGAAATTTGAGGAGGTGGAAGAGTTTAAATATCTGGGAATGCTTGTGGAGGGGAAAGGGGGAATGGATGGGGAAATAAAGAATAGAGTGATGGAAGGAATGAAAGTGATGGGGGGACTGAGGGAAGTATGGAAGAAGGGGAGAATATCAAAGGAAATAAAGGTAAGAATGTTTGAGAGTATGTGTCTGCCATCTGCAATGTATGGGTGCGAAACATGGGTGATGAATGCTCAGATTAGGAAAAGATTAGAAGTTTTTGAAATGAAAGGATTGAGGGCTATATGTGGATTAAGGAGGGTAGATAGAATCAGGAATGAAAGAATAAGAGAGATGTGCGGATGGAAGAGGGGAATAGTGGGCAGAGCGGAAGAGGGGTATTAAGATGGTTTGGATATGTGCAGAATGGATGAGAATAGGATTGGTGGGTAGAGTCATGAGATCCGAGGTAGAGGGTGGATAGGGGGAGGGAAGGCCGAGGATGAGGTGGATGGATGGGGTGAGGGAGATATTGGGGGGAGAGGTTTGAATGTGACGAAGGTAGGAGAGTTGCGGAGGACAGAGTGAGATGGAGGGCAGTGGTGAGGGGGGAGGGGAGATAGAGTGTAGATGTGTGGGTGTAAGCGAACTGTGACGGGCACCACCCCACGCGAGTGGGAAGGGTGAAGGGTAAAATAAATAAAAAATTAATATATATATATATATATATAATATATATATATATATATATATATATATATATATATATATATATATATATATATATATATATATATATATATATATATATATATATATATATATATAGCTCGAAGAAAATAAAAGTTATAATTGCTACTGTAAAAATTTTTTCAGAATAGTTTTCACGCACACAGGGGGGGGAGGGGTATTATATAAGGTATTACATAAATAAATAAATATTAATTTTATTGATCTTATATTACAGAAAATTAATTATTTATTTGCAGTTCCACCTCCTTCATATGAGTCATTGTTTGGAAGGGTGAGGGATGTTGAAAAAAACTCAAATGGATTTGTGGATTTTTTGAAAAATTTGCTGATACTTTTCTTTGGAACGGGTAAGTATTTAGCTTTATTCAGATTCCTTATTTACTTTTAACATAGGAAATATAAAAATGATTTTACACTTTCTAAAATTTGCAAAGTTCATCAGTTTCTTCACGGTTGTCTTCAAAAAGTAACAGGTATGCACTCTTGAATGTAAATTTAAAAAAAAAAAAAAACACCAGATTCTTATTTTTTTTAATGGTAATTTAAAAAAAATGTATATAATTAGTATATAAATATAACTTATGTTGTGAACATTATCAATTTATTTACTTCTTTTTAAACATTTTTGTTACCGTAGTCTTGATAAACCCCTTTCATACATAGGGTAACGGATGGAATTTCAACAGGGATAGAAATAAACGTATTTATCATTTTAAGTATAAAACTTCATGTAAACTTTTACTCCAAATGGTTTTAGATATATTATATGTTAATAATAATTCAACTCGATCAACCTTGTCCTCTATCGATCATCTTTACATGTATTTCCTATATTAATAACCTATGTTATTTACTCACTTTTTATAGTGTTCTTTGGAATTCAAAATTTCTACTAATCCTTATTTTAACATAGATGCAAACATTCATTCCTTATTACAGAGTAACTGTTCTCTGTGTTCAAAGGTATGATACTAACATCTTATTTAGTCTTAGGTTTTTCTCCTCTTTCATTTTTCTCCTCTACTGTATCACAATAATATTTTTATTCTATGCTTATTGCATTATTTATATAGCCATTTGTTATTTTCTACTTAAGTTAACTGTAACCATTATTATATAAATACTCGAAACTTATCATTAACACAATATGACATATTGCACTATTATATTATATATATATATATATATATATATATATATATATATATATATATATATATATATATATATATATATATATATATATATATATATATATATATATATATATATATATATATATATATATATATATATATATATATGGAATAAACTTTAATGACTTACAACCTTACAATATTCTCAAAATATATATTTTTGAATATTTTATATGTAAATAAAAATAAATTAAACATGTCAATGCAATCAATCCCATTGGGAATAAATCTCACAACAGAAACAAATTGTAACTTATTAAATGTTCCTTCATTATTTTTCAAAGAACCAAATGTATATTTTTATTACACAAGACAAGGCAGAAAGTTTTATTTTGTGACCGGTAGCTCATCATTGAATCTTTAATGCAGAAGAGTAAAAATAGTTATAAAAATTATTACATGTATGCACATAGTCAAAATTAAGTTATCTTTCAGTGTCTATTCCAGAAAAAGCTGATATTCTTTTCATACCCTCCTAGTTGTAGAAAGGGGTGCTACCTTCTCCCTTTTATTTTTCTTTCATTTTTCTCTATTTTGATAATTTTTCTTATTGTTGTTCAGCTTCGCATTCTTATTTTTCTTATATTTTAAATTTTTTTCCCACTTCTTCCTCTACGTACCTGTGTACGTATATCTCCTCCCTTTTTTTGGGGGTACATTTCTTTGCCCTTGGTCAACTTTTGACTGTGGTACGTATGCGAGTCTAGTGTCCTCGACCTTCTTTCCCTGTCACTGAGGGTACAGTCGATAAACTGACTGAGTTGGTGGCGTTATTCATGGCGGTGCATGGGATTCTAGACCGGGCGGGTGATTCATATACCATCTTTTGTTGACTCCAAGAACTCCCTTCTTGCTTTACGAGACCGTTCGACGAGGAAGCCTATGGTTTCTGCCAACCAGATGTTTCTCTGTCTTTTACACATAGGGAAAAGGGCATAACTTTCTGCTGGGTCCGCTCCCACATGGGCATTGCTGGTAACGAGCAAGCCAATAAAGCTGTTACCTTTGCGGCCACTAACAACGTGTCGGGTGGTCGCTGCCTTCCTCCTAACATCAGACGAGGTTCTCTCCCTGCTTCTGATAATGCTTCCTGTCTTAGACAGGGTTTTCGAACATGCTGGCTGCAATTTTGGACTGCGGACAGTCGGGATGCCAAGCTCCGTCCTCTCAAACCTTTTCCCACAACTTGGTCTTCTTCCTGTAGACGACGTCGCCGCAAGGAGGTTGTCTTGGCCATCTCAAAATTGGACACACGAATCTTACCCACAACTACCTTATGGCGAAGGACAACCCTCTATTGTCCTTTTTGCCGTCTCTCTCCTCTTTCGGTCCACCATCTTTTTATAGAGTGTACAGCTGTCTCAGACCTCAGGCGCAAGTTCATTCCTGATTTATATTACCTGCCTCATCCCCATCGCCTTCCTTATCAGTTGTCGTAATCACCTCAATTTAATACTATGTGCATCTTTGCTTTTCTGAATCTGTTCTTTAAGATTTGACCCTTTCATGCCGAACTTTTGCTCCATTTTGTCTAGGAGTTGTCCATGACGTCGATTTTTACTCAGTAAAGCCGCTTTTGTGAACTGTCGGTTCTTCTGTACACTTAAAAAAATATAAATTAATTTAATACCCTGTGAGTTATATAGTGTGATGCAAATTTTTTTAATCTTTTTATTTCTAATAGTTGCTCTCACCTCTATTTTACAATACTTTTGGTAATTCAGAAAAGACCCGTAATATAGGATATGAGATTTCACCCTACTTATTGCTAGTAAAAAGCTTTTGCTTCTTAATAGTAAACCTAGAGAACTTCTTGAGACCCAATGTGAACTGGCCATTTTTGCAAAACATTTAAATCTGCAGTGAAAAAACTTTTAATATATCTCTAACTCCATTTTGAAGAATACCATTCTACATAAATTAGAAGTCATTCACCAACTCAGGAATCTGTTTCATATATTCTCCAATATTATTGATAGAAAAATCTTTAAATTTTGTTAAAAAACTGAGATAGCATAATTTTGTAATCAATCATAATAGAAAGCATGTTACCCATATGAATGTCCTCGGTGGCAAATTGTTTATATTATTTGTCTAAATGATAAATACACCCAACAATGAAGCTATAAGTTTTTATAATGGCAATTTTAACAAAATTTCACATATTTCATATACTAAAGAGAACTCAGTTATATGATTTGTATTAGTATTTTTTTTTTTACTATGACAATCCACTTATAACTCCGTGAAAATTTCTGTAGACAGAAAAGTGTTTGAATATAGGTATTTTAAATTTTGTCTATTTTTCTCTCCATTAGCCATTACAAAAACCATAATTGTGAGTCTAAAAGTTGATTTGGGACAGCTCTAACATTGATTTGAAGTTTTTTCAGCAACTTTGTTTATCGTAGCTTCTCGGTTTAGCATTAATTCCACTAAAACATTTATGTAATTATTTAGTTCAACAATATGTATATAAGAATGAGAATGAAGAAATGACACATTATGTAAATCCAATGTTTATACTCTCTGTGTCAGTTTTATTATAAGGATCATAAAGTACTCTGTATGATATAATACATACTACACACAACCCTATATATATATATTATATATATATATATATATATATATATATATATATATATATATATATATATATATATATATATATATATATATATATATATATATATATATATATATATATATATATATATATATATATATATATATATCACTGCTAGAAATAATTATTTTTCTACCGTCTGCAGTTGATTTTATTAAAACTTGACTATTGTAACTAAGTGAAGCAAGTGCTAAATCTCTTTTCTTTTCTTCATTCATATACTTTGACTAATTTTTCTCTTCTGGGGGCATGTGATTCTGTTAAGTATATACTCCCAGGTTTCTTTTTTCCACACCAGAAAAAAAGGCCAACCTTTTCAATTTTTTTATCAGGCAATACTAAAAATATTTTCTGGTTCATCTGAAACTTAAGAGCTTAATGTTTGCAACTTGACTCTTATTGTATCAAATAATGAATTTCTTATTCATTTCATAATCGTCATTGAGAAATATCTCATTCACTTGCAATAACAAGTTGTGTTTAATTGCTCAATATCTTTGAGTTACAATAGAATATATCTCATATACCTAACTAAAAGTTTTGTAATTATAATTCAAAGGCTTAATTGGCCTCGAGTACACAATATTTATGTTTAAAATCTTTCAACTGACCTTCTATACCATCTAGTTTCGAATTTAACCTTTCAAGTTTGTTTCGAAACTCAACCTATAATATTTAGAAACTCTGCCAAAGGAATTTACTAAGAAGAAAGTGATTTGCCAGTTTATCTGAAGTTCCCACTCTCTTCTATTTGGTTTTTAATCCGTTGTTAGGTAGGATTAAAGTTTTCCAGAGTTTACCTAATTTTCATGATATTATCAGTATTTTTATCCGAACTTATAACTTCGACTTTACTGAAAACTTAAGACATTTTTTTTCAACTTAGGAGCAGAAATTGCTTACAAAACACAATCATAATTCTTCCTACCTGTGCCGTAGGAAATAGAAATGTCAGTGAAAGAGGCTGATTTCTAATGCATAGGCTGAAGGATATTTTATTTTGAAATATATATATATATATATATATATATATATATATATATATATATATATATATATATATATATATATATATATATATATATATATATATATATATATATATATATATATATATATATATATATATATATATTATTAATTTTTTTAAATATTCTGAAGTACTATATTATCTTCTCCCTTTTATATAATAAAAATAATATTGGAAGATGTATAATAATAACAGTAAGATTATCATTGTGGTAAGTATGATACAAGAGATTTTGGCTTCATATCTTTTGTGAATATTGATTTGCTTAAGCTTTTATTTTTATTATTTTTTTATGTGTTTATTTTGTAACTATTTATTTTCAATTATTTCATTCTATTTTTTTTTTTTTTTAAATCATTTCAAATTTTATGTATAAAATTTTTACTATTGTATTTTTTTCTGCATGCCTCTGAATGAAATGCACTTTCATTATCACATTGCACCATAGCTTCTTATTTGACTTTGAGAATATTGTATATAGCTACTTCGTAATTGGAATACCTGAAATTCTGCATTGCCAGGTACGATATATATATATATATATATATATATATATATATATATATAATATATATATATATATATATATATATATATATATATATATATATATATATATATATATATATATATATATATATATATATATATATTTTTATATTATATTAATATAATATATATAATAATAATAAAACATATAAAATTGCGCAAAATGATCATACAAAATTGTTTATATATATATATATATATATATATATATATATATATATATATATATATATATATATATATATATATATATATATATATATATATATATATATATATATATATATATATATATATATATATATATATTGATTCTCACATTTTAAAAAACTGGTTAAGAATGTTAACCCCATTTTTGTGCTTACGATTTGTTTATGATTTCTTTAAAGTTCAAGTAAGTCTTATTGCCACAACTTCGGTTCCTATGATCGTTCAGGTAATATTAAGGTTGAATATATATATATATATATTTTTTTTAGCCATAAGTTTTACAATAATTTTGGCTAAAAAATTTTTTTCTCAAAATGCTTGAAAAATTCAACCTCTCAAGCTGAAAGCACAAGCATTAAAGTGTTATTTACGTCCAATTTTCTCATTATTATTCTTAAGGTCTTTGCAATTAATGAATTTTATAATTTATATTGAAGTTTAATGATTGCAAATATCATTTTGTATTTTTTGTTATTGTGCTTGAATAGTATTGATGAGTTTAAAATATGTTGCTTGTGTATATGTAAAAAGTATGAATGCTTTATCATTCTTCAAGTGCAACATTTTCGAAGAAAGAAATGGTATTCGCTTTTAGATATGGGCTTCCTAATTCTTTTATTTTGGCATTCTCTTCTTCGTTATTTAGTAAGACTTTTGTAAAACAAGCTCTTTTGATAATATTGTGACCTCTTCCGCCAATCAGAATTCAGTAAATTTTGTTCCTTTGCATTAAGAGTTTTGAAAGTTTTCATAGAGCTTGGTACAAGCCAGTATTCCTTAATTATTCCTTTTTAGTTTTGTTCCCTTTGTTCCCTCACTTTAGATATCCTCAAATGTTCTGTAGAAATATTTCTAAACATACATCATACAGCTTTTTTTATTTTATTAACATTTTTGTTTCACAGGGTTCTGTTCTATCTTCAACTATTCTGTTCTTCAATAATCTCTTACACTGCCTTATTCGTATACACCTGGGATGAAACTCTTGATTTGAACTTAAAAAAGTTTTCAATTCGAAGAGGATTCTCATTGGAACAGAGAAAGTCTTAATATCCTGTTTTCTTTTCTTTTTTTTGTTCTTATTTTTGAGACAACTATAACAGCATCGGATATACAATCAATTACTTGTTTAATCTTTTGTTCAGTTCAGGTCTGCTAGCAATAATTTTTGATAATGCTATTTGATATATTATATATATATATATATATATATATATATATATATATATATAATATATATATATATATATATATATATATATATATATATATATATATATATATATATATATATATATATATATATATATATATATATATATATATATATATATATGCTACGCGACCCCAGTTGCTTGCTCTGTATAGGGGTGTTGTTCGTCCCTGTATGGAGTACGCTTCGCACATCTGGGGTGGTTCCACACATACAGCTCTTCTCGAAAAGGTGAAGTCTATGGCTTTTCGTCTTATAAACTCTTTTGCTCTTACTAACTCTCTCCAGTCTCTTTCTTCCCGTCGAATTGTTGCTTCACTTTCTCTATACTGTCGCTATTACAACGGACATTGCTCTTCTGAACTCTCACGTCGCATACCTCCTCCATTGAGAAGGGCTCGTGCGACATGACTTTCTACACAGTCTCATCCTTTCTCTGTCCAACTCTCCGACCCCAGACTTAACCGCTATGCCCACTCTTACATGTACTCTACTGGTAAAGTCTGGAACACACTTCCTTTATCTGTTTTCCCAACTTCCTTTGACTTGCACACTTTTAAACCGCCGTGTATCGGGTCACATCGGTTAGCGACCAGATTATCTATATATAGGTAGACCGCATCATTTCTGAATTTGTACAATGTTTTTAAGGTTTTATAGGCTATTAAGCTTCTCCTGTGAAAGTTTTTGCATCACAAAGTTACTTGCTTTATCGTAAGGTCTTAGTTTGTACATGCTTATAGTTTGTAGTAGGTCACGCATAATTCTACACACAATCCTGTTTTAGAAGATAGATTATAAGGCTTTTCCTTTTGACCACAACTACTGCCTTACAACAGTCACTTTTTTTTTTGTAAAGAAAATTTTCAGATTCCTATACAATAGTTATTAAACTGAAGGTACCCATTCTAGTGTTATAGACATAAACCTTCCCCTTAAGAGGAGAACGTATGTAACTTTCCATCTTGCAAATTCTCTATCTCTGTGTGTATTATGTAGCATAACTAATGTCTAAATGTCTGCGTCTATTAAAATAATAATAATCATTCATTACACATAAAGCATAAACAAGTATTAATAATAATGACATAATGACATTGTATTTTATTTTATGTATTTTTTATTTACTCATGTGTTTTTGTTTGTTTTTTATTGTTATTTTTTTTGTTTAACTCTAAATGATTAACTTTTCAGCTGGTTGTACTTTAATGATTAGTGTTACAGTGATAATTCCGATATTAATGATCATCATCGGATCTCTGAAGATGGATGAATGTCCGGCTGAGCGTTTTGTGCCAATCTATTTAGTCGTCGGTGGTAAGTATTTTTATTTTTTAAATATTTTCAATTGCTTTTTTTTTGGATTCAAAAATCTATGGGTAATATTTTTCATTTTCCTTTGCAGGATCCTTTGGGGTGTTGAAAAATCTTCTGAACTTCAATAGTCGTTTTCACTTGGCTCTTACCGAAGAGGAAGAAGCTCATTTGCCCTGGCATAAAAGATTACATTTTCAATCGCTCCTAAATTTCTTTTTAACAGGATGGTTTATAACAGGTTTGTAAAGAACACTCAGTTATCATCACGCTCATTTTATTGTTATCAATCAAAACTTTGATTTCATTTGATTTTACTTTATATTTATTGTTATATATTTAATATATTTTAAATTCTTTGTTCTTTTGACAAAGGCTACGGATATAATTTGTATCATTAATTTAAAATACATCTCAAAAGAGTTTTATTTTCATTTTTTTTAGGTTGTGTTTGGGTTTATCGCATATACGAACCCAATTACACGGATCGTTCAAGCTCTCGATACTGCAACTATACTTTGTACATGTTTGCCTTCTGGTTGGTTACGTCCGTGTTCCTGACAGTAGGTTTACTCTCCTCTTGTCTTTGTTGTCTTTCTATTCTTACTGTAATTTTGCAGAGGTATCACTTGGCTGCTAACCAAAGTTTAGGGTAGAAGTTATTGTACCACAGTTAACAATTATTTTTGAATATATATATATATATATATATATATATATATATATATATATATATATATATATATATATATATATATATATATATATATATATATATATATATATATATATATATATATATATATATATATATATATATATATATATATATATATATATAATGTGTTCAGAATTATTAGGTACCTTGAATACCAGTACTATTTTAAATTTCATTACAAATTTCATATTAAAATAGTTTTTTTTTTAGTCAAAAGTAAAGAAATAATTTTCTAGTCCTTTTTATTAAGTCAAGAGAATTTTTAAAGTAAATCATTACGTATTATGTCGAACGTAATGATAGCCATCCATTGCTAATATTTGGCATACTTTTTTTTTTTCTTCTTCATAAAATGGTGGTTTTAATGATCTTCATTATATAATGTATAATAACTTCATATCCATCGTCATTTGAGGCCTTTTTTTAAAAAAAAATAAATAAAGAAAATCTCTATTCTTGCCAATCGTGAGTGCGCACGCACAGACAGCGGTTCAATTTGATTCTTGCCTCTATGCAATACGAGTAAATTGCTTTTGAATATCTTTATCTTTTCCCCAAATAAAATAAGAGTAGCTATTTATATAAAGAGAAGCGTGAATTTATGTTTGCAAAACGACACCGGAAGTGAATCACATTTTCTGTTTTCTTTTTGGTAAATGTATAAAAATTTTTTTGTTTTTTTTTTATAAAGAATTTGTTTATTGGCATATCTTTGTGATGGAGAACATAAATAAAATTTTTCCTTATTAATTAATAATAATTGTAGACTAACACTTTATTCTTATATTTTATAATCATTTCGTAAATTAGATCTCATTAGTAAGTAGCCAACCTGTTTCTTTACTTGCCATGTAACTTTAAATATATATATATATATATATATATATATATATATATATATATATATATATATATATATATATATATATATATTATATATATATATATATATATATATATATATATATATATATATATATATATATATATATTAGTTTTTAAGTCTTTTTTCTAATTTTGAAATAATTGATTGAAAAATAAGATTCGCACATTTCTGCTTTTTTAGAACTTGGCAGAATCCTTCAAAATAGCTTTAATTGAGCATCGGAAAATATTTCTGCTCTCCGAATTATCAGATTTGATAAAAATAGAATAGATTTTTTTAATAAAAATTTATTACTCTGTATGACTTATTTGGATATAGTCATCTAACCGATAATAGGTCCTTTGAGCAGAAAATAAGTGAATTTTAGACTTTTTGTAATATATATATATATATATATATATATATATATATATATATATATATATATATATATATATATATATATATATATATATATATATATATATATATATATATATATATATATATATATATATATATATATATATATATATATATATATATATATATATATATATATATATATATATATATATATATATATATATATAGGGGACTTTTTTCCCAGTATGTCAGCTACGTAGGTTATTTCTGCCACAAGGTTGTATTAGTAATAAGGGTTAAAAAAAAAAAAATAAAAAAATAAAAAAAAATGCACATTTTACTGAATAAGGTAAAATTTAACTATCAAATTTAAAATTTTGAAAATTTTTCATAAATTCAGTTACTTTGAGAACTGATATGTAAAATTGAATTATAAATTAATAATTTGGTTTGATACGCATTTTTTTTTTTATGGTTGTCAAAATTGTTATTATTTATTTATTTGAATTAGAATCCATAGGAGGGTGCTTGGAACCCCTACCTAGTTGCTACAGTGATTCGAAACAGAAGAGCTTGAAAACTTTTCTACTATGCCTTCTGTTTTGCGAAGGCGGCGTAGCTCGGTGGTAGAGCCTTCTGTACCTTCTGTACATTGTCTAACGGTGACGCTGTTGTCAATAGATTCGAATCCTGGTATGAGGAAAAATTTTCTCTGTTTTATTTGAATTTAGATAAAAAAATTTCAAATAGGATAAAGTAAATTTAAGAAACAAAGTTTGGTTTAATTTCTTTTTGTCATAGAAGTTAGTTTTACAAATGTAAATTTATACTTTATATATATATTATATCACATTTAAAAATTTGTACAAGAAGCTAGTAATGCTAATTATGATATAATTTCTCTTCAATGAGA
Organism: Armadillidium nasatum; assembly: GCA_009176605.1. NCBI lineage: Eukaryota > Metazoa > Arthropoda > Malacostraca > Isopoda > Armadillidiidae > Armadillidium > Armadillidium nasatum. The sequence goes on from SEYY01000200.1 coordinate 34,222, forward strand.
TTTATTTAAAATTGATGCTAAATGTAACGAACTGTTTGGTGTAAGAATATTATTTTTTAAATGTAAGAGAATTTGTACCAAAGGTCTTTTGCCATTAATTGCTTACGTAAATATCAAAATTGCTTATGTATTATGTTAGTAGAAGTATGAAATCCCTCTAAAAACCTTTCTAGTAGATCTTAAGTCCATATTTCACTTTTGTTCGGGCATAGCCCGTATTTTTTTTTTTACTTTTTGTTTGTAATTATGAGTAAAAACTCTCTTGTGCATAAAGAATGGTGAGTTTAAACATGTATATTTAATTCATTCTATTTTTGTTAAATTAAGTTATATCTTGCGAATTTATTTATTTTGTTTTATGTTTTAAAATATATAATTCAGAAATATATAAATTTCTTTATTTCCTTTGTGAAAATCACATTTACTTTATATTCCTTTTTTTCCATAGTAGTATTTCCAAGATTGCGCTTCTTAAGAATCGATCTGTTGTAAATCTCTGAGCTGAACTCGTTGACTACTGTATATTTAAAGTACCTGTACATGAGCTGCTCACTTATAGGCGGCGATACTGGTGTGAAACTTCAGCATTAGGGTCTGCGCCTAGATCTAACTTTATAAATATACTTTCGATATAGTCATGTTACATATTTGTTTGATCAAAAGTGTGGAGATTGAGCTAGAATGTGGGAAATCCTGTCCCTATCTGGAATAGAGTCCATCTCAGGAAAGTATTTTCTACTTGGCTTCACCAAATCAAGGCATCATGTCAAGATATGATAGACCAAGAGAGGTGTATGGACTCTGCAAAACGGAAAAGAGGAGGGGATTTCCCCTCAACGGAAGGTACCTGAACAAAAGTGTTCCTATTAGTGGTATTATATAAAATTGTGTGGCCGATTCTGAGTTATGTCAGTATCGATGGGTTTCACCTAACCGTGTTCTGCACCACGTACGTCTTCTTTCCAACACTCCAGTAGGTTTTGAAACCAATTTTAAGTTTGGCTTTGTAGTCATTTTCGGGAAGAAATCTCCATTGGAGTTCTCGAGGGAGGTGCGTGTTGCTAGAATTTCCGGGAATAGATCACCTGAATCGCTACTTTAACGGCTTGCTCATGTATCGTAACTCCCACCCACGTGAGAGGGAACAGCAAAATTACGAAGTTTTTTTTGCTAGTATTGAATCGGTACAAGCATTACTGAATAATAGAAACTAAGGGATTCCGAGAATATCGATTTTGAATAACGAGAAGAGTCCAGTGGGAATCTGAGATCTGCCATGAAAATAGATTAGCAAGATGATAGAGAGTGGTATCTTCATAAGAGTAAGGCATATCAGTTCGGTACGTGTGGGATGTGAAGATATTCAAGGATTTCAGTAACCACCGATACCGATGGCCAAAATGGTGGGAGGAGAGATTTGTGTTAAGAATTGGTCAAAAGCAATGGTGTAGGAGTCTTTATTCATATGTAGTGGAAATATATTTGGTGTTAGACAGACATAGTCCTTCCTCCACCAATCTCTTCGGAAGACCCTAGTCTCAATGCTAATACCTTCATTTTGGACAAGGTTCAGAAGATGTAGGTATGATTCAGATGCCTGGGCACATATGGCATAACCTTAATTCAACTCCGATTTCATCAAGAACATGAAGAGCTGAAGTTGAATCCTGCTTTCGCTTCCAGGTGGTACAAGTGAGATGGCGGAGACGATCCAACTGTCGATTGCCTCTCGTTTTCATGGTTTAGATATGAAGGAGGTATAATAGTCATTTTCCCTTAATCATGTCTAAAAATTTAATCTGCAGTTCAATTCTGATGGGAGATAAGTATAGGACCAACGACGTGACGGTTCCTCATGGTTATATCGCTCCGATATTTATCCAACGGTTTATTTTTTATTTTTTTAGGATAGAAAGCCCGTGCATTGATCGCACCTAATCTTCAACTTATCTATAATAAGTTGTAGATGGCGTACCATATATGAATGTTTGACTTTAGATCGCCAACACAAAGGGAGCATCGGACTGGGGTCGAGATGTTGGAGAACAAGTCATTGAACCCCAATATAAAGAGTATCATATTGAGAACGCTTCCCTTCTTCCATGAGAAATACTCTTCTTGAGAAGTCAGAGTTGCATCTTATCTGGAAGTATATTCTTGCCATACAGTGTTCGAAATAGAGGCTTAGAGAGTTGTATTTTTATAAAAGCAATAGAAATTGCTCATAGATGAAATCATAGATTTCTGAAAGTCAAAAAATATCCCTAAAACCTTTTTGTTGTTGAAAAAAAACTTTTGAATATGCGTCAAAACGTAGAAGAAGTCGAGAGTGGAGCTGTGCTTAAAAAAACTAAATTGGATGTGAGAAAAGCCTTGATTTTTCTCATGTTGGGAGAATGCATTTCGCCATGATTATGTCCATTGCCATCATCCACCACGCCACCCAAATTATTTCGTTTCTGTCTTTCTACTTCAACCTACCCTTCTTGCTTGAAGCGTGCGCTCATTCAGCGAAGAAGGGGACCTTTCTCAATTCTCTAACTATCATCCTATTTCTTTTACCTCTGTTCTTTCAAAAGTTTTCGAATCTATCCGTAACAGGAAGATTTGGAAGCATCCTCTAATCCTATCTCTGATCGCCAGTATGGTTTTCATAAAGAAAGTTCAACTGGTGATCTTCGTTCCCTTCTTTCTGACTTTTGGTTCTTTACTCTTCGGCATTTTGGTAAATCTTTCGCTGTGTTGCTAGACATAGAAAGCCTTCGATATTGTCTGACATTAAGCTTTCATTTCCAAACATCCCTCTTTCGGAATCTATCCTTCTCTCAGATTTCTTTTCCGATCGTTCTATAGCAGCTGTTGTAGACGACCACTGTTTATCTTTAAATTTATTAATAGTGTTGTTCCTCAGGGGTCTGTCCCTATCTCCAACTCTTTCTGTTTTTCATTAATAACCTTCTCTCTTTTACTTCATCACTTACCCACTCTTATACCGATGACCACTCACATTACTCCTTTCAATTTGAAAGACGTCCCTCCGAACAGCGCAAAAACTGTCAATTGCCTTGGAGCAATTGACCTCTGATCTATCTTATTTTTCAAATTGCAGCAAAGAAAATATGGTCGTTTTCAATGCCTCAAAAACTCAATTCTTCCGTCTTCCTACTCGACACAACTTCCACACAACTATGACATCATCTTCGAAAACACACAACTCAAACCTTCATTTATTCTTAATATTCTCGGTGTATCTTTTTCTCGTGATCTTTGTTTGAAAGATCACATTACTTTTCTTTCTATAGAAACTTCTAAGAGGTTTGGTGTTCTAGGGCGCCTTCGTAATTTCTTCACTCCACCCCAGTTGCTTACTCTTTATAGCAGTGTTTTTCGTCCCTGTATGGAGTGCGCCTCACACATCTGGAATAGTTCCAATCATACAGCTCTCCTTGAAAAGGTAGGATTAGAGGGCTTTTCATCATAGAAGCTTCTAAGAGATTTGATGTTCTAGAGGGCCTTCGTAAATAATTCACGCCAACCCAGTTGATTGCTCTTTACAGCAGTCTTTTTCGTCCCTGTATGGAGTGCGCCTCACACATTTGGAATAGTTCCAATCATACAGCTCTCTTTGAAAAGGTAGTTTCCAGGGCATTTCGTCTTATCAGCTCCTTCGCTTTCACTAACTCTCTACATTCTCTTTCTCCTCGTCGAATTGTGTCACTCTCTTTATTCTATCGCTATTACAACGGACACTGTTCTTCAGAATTCTCCCGCCGCATACCTCCTTCATTGAGAAGAGCTCGTGCGACACGCCTTTCTACACAGTCTCGTCCTTCTCTGTCCAACTTTCTGACACCAGACTTAACCGCTATGCTCAATCTTTCATTTTATTCTACTTGTACACCCTCAAACGCCGTGTATTGGGACATGTCGGCCTTTAACTGAACTCAGATTTTGATATTACTGCAACTTTCGTGGAAATTGGTATATATATATATTATATATATATATATATATTATATATATATATATATATATATATATATATATATATATATATATATATATATATATATATATATATATATATATATATATATATATATATATATATATATATATATATATATATATATATATATATATATATATATATATATATATATATATATATATATATATATATATATATATATATATATATATATATATATATTATATATATATATATATATATATATATATATATATATATATATATATATATATATATATATATATATATATATATATATATATATATATATATATTATTATATATATTATATATATATATATATATATATAATATATATATATATATATATATATATATATATATATATATATATATATATATATATATATATATATATATATAAAGGAACAAAGTGATAGCCTGATTCATTAGCTATTGCACCTGATAAAGTAATTAATAACTTCAGATATGTCAGATCTGTGTTTGAGAATGATTGGTGGATCTGTGTGGAACTTACGGGAAATTTTACGAACAACTTTGTAAGCAGAATGTGAAGATGTGGAAGACTTGACGGTGGAAACGTAATTGCAGAAGAATTACCTTTGGTTCTCCTATTTATTCAACGATTACGAGCTACAGCTTATTTAAATAGGATAAGGTTGGGCTGATTAGGGAGTCGTTTGTAAGGTTTCCATTTTTCGCTGTTGACTTGGGCGCATTCCCAGGCCACTATGACCCATAGCATTGCTGAACGATGTCACCGCTGCGAGCGAGTTATACTTGTATAACTTGTATAACTGTTCTGCCTGAACAGGGTCTAATCCACCCAGTCATATCTCCACGTTGAGTATGCAGGAAGGTTGTGATAGGCTTGGGCTCAGGAAAGTAACAAAATTTGGATATTGGTCACTTCATAGAGAAAAGTTGTTCTCTCCCGTAAGTGTTTATTGTCCAAGATAGAAAAGTAGAAAAAGGTGATATCTACGTATACTTTAAGTGTCAGAACGTTAAATATGTTGAGAGTCCTTTGTTCAGGCATTCCAGAGCAAACCTTGATCAGTCAATCAGCATTTTGTAATATCACAGTGTCTTTCCACAGCAGCTAACGTTAGTTGAAATCCCCCAAAATGAGAACCTGTTGGAATTGTTCAAGGAGTTTGCTAAGATCTGTTTCAGGAACCAGGAAGATGGAAGGCAAAGTCCAGATGAACTTGTTTTCTACAGTATGCAAGTTAGTTCAAAGAGACAGGAGGGAAAATTGAAATGATTCTTGGAGGAGAATCGCTGATCCCCCACTCTCGTTAAGTCCTTAATTGATGGACAGACAAAAGAGGATTTTCGTATCGTGAGGGTTGATTAAAATTTTTGCGAATTGCTCTGTCCCTTTAAGAAAATATCCTTTTAGCAATGGAATTATATCAATGGCTACCTCTTCGAAGTTGGAATAATAGTCTTGGTAATTCCATTGTAAGGATTTCTCTACGGAGAAAAAGATGCGAATTTGTCATTCCCCAACAGGAAGATTCTCGAATAAAGGGGAATCCCCGTGTAGTATTCTAATTTTATTAGGAAGTCTAATGTTTTTGATTGATTGGTGTTCAAAAAGTGGAAGGTAATTTTATTGAAATTTGGTGTAGTTAAATGTTTATTTATAGGGAGTTGTGTTAGCTTAGTACTGAGATGTGTTGCTTAGACAATATTATAAATTGAATTACTTAGTGGTAGTAGCAGTTTTTGTATAAGTGGAAGTTTTTTTGTAAAGGCCAACGTCTTTAAATGATAGGTGACAAAAATTGGATGTCCATTATTTTTGTTATTCTCAGAAGAGGCGTGTCAGATACTTTATACTACTGTTAGATTAGTTATTAGATAGGGTTTTGTCAACTGTGTGTACTGTGTATGTATTGTTCGAATTTCTTGTGGAAGTCGATTTTATTTAACGATAGATGTTCAAAAAACTGTACGTAAATTTTACTGAATTTTCGTAAGGCTTCATGTTCATTGATAAGAGGCATTGACAGCTATATATTGAGGCATGTCGCTTAGATCTATTATAATTAGATTAAAATTTCATTTGGAGGGGGGTGGGGGTGAAAGGTAAATACTGAGGGGGGGTCACTTTGACATGAATGAATTGAATTACTTAAGACACAATCGATTTTTTTTAGTTTAATTTCTTGTGGAAGTTGAGGTTTCTGAATAATAGATGTTCAAAATTTGTCAGTAAATTTTATTGAAATTTGTTATTATTGAATTTTCATTTTTAAAGGGTTGTGGGAGAGAAATAAGGAAGCGTGTCACTAAGGTCATATTGTATTTGAATTACTTCAAATACTTTAAAATTTAATAGTTGTCGAATTTTTTATTTTTTTTAGGCCAAATTTTAGGATTATTTATTTAAAATTCATTGAATTAATTGATAATCTTTTTTTCTATTCATTTTTATTAATTTAAAATTTAAAATTTATTAATTTCCGTATTATATAATTTTTAATTTATTTTCTTATATATATATATATATATATATATATATATATATATATATATATATATATATATATATATATATATATATATATATATATATATATATATATATATATATATATATATATATATATATATATATATATATATATATATATATATATATATACCGCCCCGGCTAAAAATCAGGGAAAACCGGGGTTTGCCTGCCGGGGTTAAAATGGCAAATTATACTTGAGGGGACAATCCAATTTCAAATTTTTTTTTTTAAATTTTTTTTTTTTTTTTTTTTTTTTTTTTTGGTTTAAAAAAAAAATCCATTTCAAGCGCTTTTCTGAGTCTATAATAATAACAAAAAATTTCTCTTTTTTGAAAATTTGACCCTTTTCAAATGAATGACGTGGTCAAATCACTTTTCGTAATGACCTGAAATTTGGTTTGTGTATTCAGAATTCTATTGGCAACAAAAACTTGTAACAGACATTTGTTCCAAGAGTTTTAGAAAAAATGTTATAAACCCAAAAACTCTATCAAAACAATTAAAAAAAAAAAAAAAAAAAAAAAAAAAAAAAAAAAAAAAAAAATACAACTATTAACATTTCCTATTTTTGGTGTGTATAGAGGAGGGTGGGGCTACAAATTCTTTCTATACTTTATTCGATGAGATTGTTGGTTTTGAGATATAGCCTCTCAAAAAGGTCGATTTTTGACCAAATTTCAAAAATTTCCAAAGTTTGAGAGGATACGAAGTATATCTCGCTTCAATCAAAAAAGGGCATTTAATAATGCACTAAATAAAAATGTAGCCCTATAAATAAATAAAAAAAAAAAATATATATATATATATATATATATATATATATATATATATATATATATATATATATATATATATATATATATATATATATATATATATATATATATATATATATATATATATAGTAGATAAATAAATAAAGAAATAAAAAAGGTAAATTTTTTTTTTAAATATTTTTTTTATTTTTTTTAATACAAATTTTTTAAAGTTTTTTCAAAAAAAAATCAAAAATTCAAGTTTTTATAGCTTTTTTTTTAGATGTGATATCAAAAATCTGTTCACCAATAATGCACAACAAATTGGGGCTAAGAATATTCAGTTAAATTTTCAGCTCATGTGGACCAGTGGTTTGACCCAGCTATTCATTTTTTTCAACTTTGGGTCCAAATAACTTTCAAACCGTTATGGACTCAGAAAAATGCTCGAAATCAACTCAGAACTTCGGGAAAAACTGCATATACCCTGAAAATTTCAGCTCAATCAGTCAAATAATAATAAAAAATTTCAAACAAAATATAAGAAAATTAAGATTAAATTTTTCTTTTTTTCTGTTTCTTTTGACCGCTCCTTTTCTGCTAGTGAATGTTCATCTTTGTGTTTTGATTTTAGATGCCCCCATAAAGATTTGGTTGAAATTTTTTTTACTTGTAGCACCCGGAGGTCCTCTTCTAATTTTCTGACTGCAGATGTTACATTTAGCTATTTCGAGCCTATCCTGAAACATTGTAAAGTACTTCCATACTGCTGAAGCTGATCTTTTAACCATATTGATTGAAAGTATAAACAAAATAATAATTTTGAAATAATGTAGCTAATTGATACAAGTTTGATACTTAGCAATAATGTAATAATGATATGTATAAATGTAGGCTATATTGAAAATTTTATATCTTGCATTTTTAAAAACTTTACCATATGTAAAGCTGCTGAATCACTATTATGAAATAAAAAATAATAATTTGTTTTTAAATTTTTTGTACTTCTATTATGCAAAAATCTGTAATTTTCTGAATTTTTTTCGGAGAAAAAGCATATAATTAATATTTTAAGTGAATGTTGGCTATTCTACGCCTTTCTTACAATTAAATAAACCTTAATTAAATTTATATCTAATTTTTTTAGCCTAGAATTTCAGTGCTTTTCACCTCTTTACAAATTTTAGTCAGGAAGGCCGGCTAAATTTGGGTGACAGCCAGCCTCCTATAATATATATATATATATAATATATATATATATATATATATATATATATATATATATATATATATATATATATATATATATATATATATATATATATATATATATAATATATATATATATATAATATATATATATATATATATTATTTTAACATTGCAAGAACAACAACTAAGAACAACAAAACCTCGAAACTTTACCGTTGAACCTATCCTCGAACACAAAAATATTCAATTGAAGAACAACTCCAAGCGAACGAGCTCTCATTAAGGCATTATCACAAGCTTTTCTTCCTGTCCTTCCCTCGTTCTCAAGATTTTAAATTATTTATTGCGGTGTATTGCAAAGTTAAAATAATTTAAAATCTTAAGACCGAGGGGAGGACTGGGTGAAAACCTGGTGATAATTCCTTGATGGGAGCTCGTTCGCTTAAGGTTGTTCTTGAATTGATCTTTTATGTGTTCGAGGATAGTTCAACGGTAAAGCTTCGAGCTTTTGTTGTTCTTAGTCGCAGCAAGCATTGGTTCGAACCCAGAGGAGGAAAACCTTCTTCGTCTTCCCGTAAGTGTTTTTTATTTTTTTTTGTTATGTAATATATAAATATATATATTATATATATATATATATATATATATTATATATATATTATATATATATATATATATATATATATATATATATATATAAATATATATATATATATATATAATATATATATATATATTATAAGACTAAAATATAAAAATTAAATAGAATTTTAGATTTTAGAAGAAAATTCCTATCCTATTTTAGCCAGTAATTTTCAGTTTCCGCCTCTATTAATGTTGTAAAATTTCTGACACAAGGATTCATCACCTGGAAAATAGATCTGCAACATTTCAAGAAAGAATAACACCCGTGTACCACGAACGTTATCGTCAGGAGCGATAAATCAAGAATATAAACAGTATAATTACAGTAGCCTGGATTCTTTTCATCTGTGTAGATGGGCTGAAACACATGGTAAACCCATACACAACCTATGACGGAAAGAGAAAGAATAAAGTTGAAGTGGAATATGTTAAGCATTAACCCAATTTGTTGACTTAAATTAAATGGTAATCGTAATTATATAATAAAAAAGCATAATCGTAATTATATAATAAAAAAGCATCAAAAAAGTAATGTTGCGCGAATTTTTTTTTGTGTTTTAATGTAACATTAATACTGAATGATAAGTATGCGATAAATAAATATTCAGTGATGAAGTGGTATTCATTTCTTCAAAATCTAGTATGAATAGCTCTGAAAAACTTAACATAACTTTAAAAATGTCTAATTCCTAAAATATGTTGATATGCTATAATTTGCCGAAAGTGTTAGAGTGCAAATGTTTTGAATTTGACCTTCATTATTGCTTTAGATCGATGTGTCACTAAAGGGGTGCCGACCACTTCGGGTGGCACCTTCAAAGGAGGGGGGGGTGTCTAAGAACCAAAATGACAATCTTGAAAATTTTTGTGCTTGTTTCAGAAAAAGATTGGGAAATTTATGGCTTCCCAATCTTATGATATTACTGATTGAGAGAGTGAATTGGTGAAATGCATTGGTTTCGGTGAATAATTTAACAAGTTTTCGACTTACTGTAAATGTAGTGATGTTCAACAAGTGGAATATAGTTTTATAGTAAATATAGTTATTGTAAGAGCTATAGAAGTGATATTTGGGAAGTAAATAAAATTTTTATTATTATTATTATTATTATTATTATTATTATTATTATTATTATTATTATTATTATTATTATTATTATTATTATTATTATTATTATTATTATTATTATTATTATTATTATTATTATTATTATTATTATTATTATTATTATTATTATTATTATTATTATTATTATTATTATTATATTTCAGTTTTAAGTTGTGTATATGTGAAAACTTGTCTTAAAATTTTGTAGTACAATCCTGAAGAGATATGAGATACCATTCTAACAAATACATAATCTTTAAAATATAACGATGTACAAAACATCTGAAAAAAAGACACTAACCAGCTATGAACCAGGCTGAGGTAAAGAATACATAAATTTTGGCAATGAATCCTGGACAGGTAAAGATACTTTGAATTTTTTTTCTCTCTTCGTAATTGCAGCATATACATCGAAAGCAACAAAATAACATCGGAACCAACTTTAGAGATCCTGTAAAAATATTCAAGATTAACTATGAAAAAACCTCGTAGTTACCAATGGAACTGGTGTTGGTTTTGTTTGGTAGTATATTACTTCATGATCGTGGTATAGAGTACTTGATATAATTTTGTTTGGTTAAGTTAATAGATTTAAAAGATGAACAGTGAGTTAGCAACTAACCTAAACTCTTTCTAATATTATATAATGTATCAAATTTGAAGGTAAAATACGAATATTATTTTTTAATTGTAAATTAATTGGTCAATTTCAACGGAACTTTTTCTACTTTATATTTTATTCATGATAATCAATTTTCTTCAAAATCACAAAATCGTACTCAAGTTTTAACTAGAACACACCCTAAAACATTATTCTATTATATTTTACCTCCGACTATCAAATGTATTGGTATCCAGTTCTCAGCAGGACATTTATCCAAGTTTAAAGATCCCACTACTATCATAGTCACTGGAATACTAACAATCAGCAACGCTAATACTAAAAAAGCGAGAAAAATAATATCTGAAATACGATATATATATATATATATATATATATATATATATATATATATATATATATATATATATATATATATATATATATATATATATATATATATATATATATAATATATATATATATATATATATAGTTTGGACAATCTGTGGTTGCCAAATGAGGGCCACTTGTTGAGGATGGTTGGAAATGAGTACGAAGGCTTTTGGGTATTCGTTTATTTTGACAAAAATAAATTTGGATCTGTTCCACACAGAAGGAACAATAAGAACCCTCTGAAATGAGAGGTAAACAAAAAAAAACAAATAGTGATATCCCCCAATAATGACATGATCCACACTCCTGACACTACCCCGCAGTAATGCAAGTATGTGCATCATGATCATTAGCAGGGGATAAGATAACAATGCTAATAAATATTTTATTAAATATAAAATGGTAAATATATATATATATATATATATATATATATATATATATATATATATATATATATATATATATATATATATATATATATATATATATATATAATATATATATATATATATATATATATATATATATATATAATATATATATATATATATAATAATAATAATAATAATAATGATTAAAGTATGTTGGCAGCTGGCTGCTGCAAGAAACACACACAAATAATAATAGATAGTAATAATAATAATAATAATAATAATTATTAATAATAATAAAAGAAATCCTTTCTTATCCCAACCTACCTAGCGGAAGTTGCCAAAACAGGTGCCAGCAAAAGTAAGATCAGAGCAGCTGGGACAGTAAATGCCGTATAGCTGTAGCTGTAGCTGTAGCTGTAGCTGTGATGTTAAAGGATTGCGAGGCGAGGTCACTGTAGAAAGGCAAGAGCACTGTAGAAAAAGGAATAGGGTATATAGAATTGGAGCACAAATGCAACCTAAGGCCTAGTAGAAGCGAGGCCTAGTAGAAAACACGAATAACAAAGAAAGAAAAATTAGGCTACTTTAATGTTGCCTACCTGTGAATAACGTCACTGCAGATGGAAGAAGAAAACAATGTTGTCTGAATATCGTACAGTGGTAACAGGTCGATGATGAATATGATAAAAGATTTTGCAAAGGCACTCACAAGAAAAACGGTTGAAGTACTTTGAAAAGCCTAACAAAGCGATAGTCTCTCTACTTCGAACGATACCGTGTTGCCTCCGAAAAACCACAGTATAGAAGTTACAGTAGGTGAGAAGCGTGGAGAGCTCCGGGCCACAGAACTCCCCCCCAAAGATGGCTACGGTTAGAGACGAAAACGAAGAGGAAGTCGGACCGTTCTGCCACTCTTTGTAGTGCGAAGAATAGGTGGACGAAGAGCGGTTCCACCAGTTGAAGAAGAGGAAGAAGAACCAGAAGAACGCTGTGAAGAAGGCGGAGGCGGAGCTGGTGGCGAAGGAGGTGGTGGAGGTGATTCGGTAGAAGAAGAAGGAGGAGTAGGAAGAGTAGGAGAGGAAGGGCGATCTGGCACAGGTGGTGTTGGAAGCGCGACAGGAATGAGAAGAGGAGACTCTTCAAAATCATCCGGAGGATCCGGGGAAGATTAAAAAAAAGCAGGTTTAAGCCTATCGACAGAGAAAACTTCCGTCCGACAAGGGAGCTGAAGAAGGAAGGTTTTCTCCCGACGACTTAAAACCTTGTAAGGCCCCAAATATCGAGCTTGCAGCGGAGCTCGATGAGCGTCGAGGCGTACGAAAACATGTGTACATGTTGCGAGGTCTTTCGGAATGAAAGAGTGTATGGAAGTGTGAGGGCGTGGAACAGAAGGTTTCCACGAAGCCGAACATTGACGGAGGCGAGAGAGATAAGTGTAAGGGTCCGAAGACGCAGGAGAAACCGAAGGGTCAAAGAATTCCCCTGGAAGACGAAGAGGAGAACCGTAAACTAATTCGGCAGAAGTGCACTGTAAGTCCTCTTTCATCGCAGAGCGAATCCCGAGGAGTACGAAAGGCAGTGCCTCAGTCCAATGTTCCGAGCGAGGATGAGCAGCCAGAGAAGCCTTGAGCTGACGATGAAAGCGCTCCACCATGCCATTAGCAGCAGGATGGTAAGCAGAAGTTCGAATACGAGAAGTGCCGAGAAGAGACATAAAATCACGCCAAAGAAATGACTCGAACTGACGACCCTGGTCAGTTGTGATTGTCTCCGGCACACCATAGCGAGAGACCCAGTGAGCTAAGAAGGCCTTAGCAACTGTTTCTGCAGTTATGTTGGGAATAGGAATAGCCTCCGGCCAGCGAGTGAAACGGTCAACGCAGGTGAGAAGATAAGAGCAACCATCTGAGGGAGGAATAGGACCGACCAAGTCAACGTGAACATGTTGAAAACGCTCACCTGGAGGCAGAAACTCACCAAGGGGAGCCTTGGTGTGACGATGGACCTTGGTCCTCTGGCAGGAGAGGCAAGCGCGTGCCCAAGTCTTGAGATCACTCTGCATGTTCGGCCATACAAAACGTGAAGCAACCAGCTTCTGTGTGGCCGAAATCCCTGGATGGGCGAGGTCATGCAATGAGTGGAAGACCTGTTTCCTGAAGGAGGAAGGGACCAATGGTCGAGGAGAACCTGTAGAAGTATCACAGACGAGTGGTCGAGCAATACCAGGCAGGTGAAGAGATTGAAGAGAAAGAGAAGTAAAATCAGGAAGAGAGATGTCCTCTGACTCCTGTGCAGCTGCCATGCCCTCGAAATCTACCGGGGATAGAGAAGAACTTGCGTTAATCTCTATCCGAGAGAGAGCATCAGCAGTGTGGTTGTCGATGCCGTGAATATGCCGGATGTCAGTGGTGAACTGAGAGACATATTCCAGATGGCGCGCTTCTCGAGGAGAATGACGTTCATTACGAGACTGCATAGCGAAGATGAGAGGCTTATGATCAGTCAAAATGTGAAAAGAACGTCCCTCGAGAAAATAGCGGAAGTGTTTGGTAGCCAAATACATGGCCAAAAGTTCCCTACTGAAGGCACTGTACCGTGTCTCAGCAGGTTGAAGTTTTTTAGAAAAGAAGGCAAGAGGCACCCACATCTCATTCTGGTATTGCTGCAGGACACCCCCGACGGCAAAATCGGAAGCATCTACCTGAAGGCGAGTGGGAGCAGACTCCTGTGGAAAGACAAGAAGAGTAGCTTCAGCGAGAGCAGACTTTGCATCAGAAAAAGCCTGCCGAGCAGCATCCGACCAAGTGACCTTGGTAGATTGACCCCTCTTTTTCCCCTTCAGCAGAGAAGTAAGAGGTGTAAGGAGAGCTGCAGCCGAAGGAATGAAGCGATGATAAAAGGTAATCATGCCAAGAAATTGTCGAAGTTGATGCTGTGTTTCAGGAAGAGGAAACTGGCGAATGGCAGAAACCTTATCCTGAAGAGGAAAAACTCCTGAAGGTGAAATAGTGTGTCCTAAGAAGGTAAGTGATGGAACACCTAAGACACACTTGTCAGGGTTCACCCTGATGCCAAATTCCTGCAGCCTGGTGAAAACAGCCTGCAGGTGAGACTTGTGGAGCTCAGGAGAAGAGCTGGCAATGAGGAGGTCATCGAGATATGCCCAGCAAAAAGGAAGACCGCGGAGCACAGAGTCCATAAAGCGCTGGAAGGTCTGTGCCGCGTTCCTGAGGCCGTAGGGCATGCGGGTATACTCGAACAACCCAAAAGGAGTAGTGATGGCAGTTTTGGGAATATCCTCCGGAGCCACAGGGATCTGGTGGTATGCCCGCACCAAATCCACTTTGGAGAATATTGTACTGCCGTGCAGATGGGAGGTAAAGTCCTGAATGTGTGGCAGAGAGTATCTGTCAGGCACAGTCGCAGCATTCAGGGCACGATAGTCCCCACAAGGCCTCCAGTCACCTGGAGTAGCCTTGGGAACCAAATGAAGAGGAGAGGACCATGCTGATTTTGAAGGGCGAATAATGCCGAGTTCAAGCATGTGGTCAAACTCAGCACGAGCAACCTTAAGCCTAGTAGAAGCGAGGCCTAGTAGAAAACACGAATAACAAAGAAAGAAAAATTAGGCTACTTTAATGTTGCCTACCTGTGAATAACGTCACTGCAGATTGAAGAAGAAAACAATGTTGTCTGAATATCGTACAGTGGTAACAGGTCGATGATGAATATGATAAAAGATTTTGCAAAGGCACTCACAAGAAAAACGGTTGAAGTACTTTGAAAAGCCTAACAAAGCGATAGTCTCTCTACTTCGAACGATACCGTGTTGCCTCCGAAAAACCACAGTATAGAAGTTACAGTAGGTGAGAAGCGTGGAGAGCTCCGGGCCACAATATATATATATATATATATATATATATATATATATATATATATATATATATATATATATATATATATATATATATATATATATAATATATATATATATATATTATATATATATATATATATACTTGATTGGGCAAACTATTTCGACTGTCTTCCTGTTTCAACTTTCTCTTCTTGCTTGAAACGTGTGCTCATACAAGGACCCTTGTCAACCGTCCAACTACAGTCCCATTTCTTTAACCTCCATTCTTTCTAAAGTTTTTGAACCTATCCTTAGCAGGAAAATTTGGAAACATCTCAATTCTTCTAATCTTATCTCTGATCGCCTGTATGACTTTCGTTAACAACACTCTACTGGTGACCTTCTTTCCCTTCTCTTTGACTCTTGGTACCTCGCTCTTCGGCATTTCGGTGAATTTTTTGCTGTCGCGCTGACATATCGAAATTTTTCTATATGGTCTGGCACAAAGCTTTAATTTCCTAACTTCTCGCTGATTTCCTTTCCGGTCTATCTAAAGCAGCTGTTGTAGACAGCCACTGTTCATCCTTTAAATCTATTAATAGTGATGTTCTTCAAGGTTATGTCCTATTCCCAACACTTTCCTACTGTTCATTAATGACTTCCTCTCTGTCACTTCATTACTTATTCACTCCTATGCCGATAACTCCACCCTTCATTATTCCTGTCATTTTAATCGACGTAAGAAGGGTAGCCTTGGAGAAACTAACCTTTGATCTCTCTTGTATTTCAAATTGGAGCAGAGAAAACAAGGTCGTTGTTAGTGTCTTAAAAACTCACTTCTTCCAACTATCTACTAGACACAACCTTCCACCCAACTATGGCATCTTCATTCGAAAACACACAACTTAAACTCTCTTCTGTCTTTAATATTCTTGAGGTTCCTTTTTCTCGTGATCTTTCTTTCGGAGATATTACTCCTCTTTCTAAAGAAGCTTCTAAGAAGATGGGTGTTCTAAGTATAGACCGACTGGGGCCCGGCCAACCCCGGCCCCGGCTAAAAATCAGGGAAAACCGGGGTTTACCTGCCGGGGTTAATTGCAAATTATACTTATTAATAGTGCATTATATCAAAGAAAATGTAAGAAAATTATGATTTTAATTTCATTATTCCATCGTTACATATTGGGTGTGTCAAAATGATTGCAACGTAAAAGAGGAAACAAACAATTCATTCACTTAAATCACTATTCACTATCAGAATCTTCTTGAACATTTACAACATAAGTTTTAGAATTTGGGGGAGTGAAATGTTCAGGAACAGAAGGCAGTGATAATTTTATTTCTTACATTTTTTCAAACTGTAACTTAGGATCTTACCTAAGTAAACCTGTTGAACCACTATTTTGAATCAGAAAAATATTTTTTTCAAAATTTTTGTAGTTTTTTTCAGATTTTTATTATACAAAATCTGTAATTTTCTGAATTTTTTTTTCTGAAAAAAGTGCATGTAATCATTATTTAAGTGAATGTTGGCTATTCTACTCCTTCCTTATAATTAAATTAATCTCAATTAAAATTATATCAAATTTTCTTAACCTAAAAGTTCAGTTCTTTTGACCTTTTTACAAATTTTAGGCAACCCTGGCCCTGTCCCGTTCCCATCACCATCCACCGTCCTGGCAAAATTCCAACCCTGGTCAGTCCCTAGTTCTAAGGCACCTTCGTAATTTTTTTTCTCTACCCCATTTGCATGTTCTCTATAGCGGTGTTGTTCGCCCATGTATACAGTATGCCTCACACATCTGGGGTGGTTCCACTCGTACAGCACTCTTTGAAAAAGCGGATTCCAGAACTTTTCGTCTTTTCAACTCCTTTACTCTTACTAACTCTCTGCAGCCTCTTTGTACTCGTCGAAATATTGAGTCACTCTCTTTATACTATCGCTATTACAACGGACACTGTTCTTCAGAACCCTCCCATCGCATAACTTCTCCAATGAGAGAGCTCGTGCGACACGACTTTCTATATACTCATATCCTCTCTCTGTCCAACCGCAGACTTAATTGCTATGCTCAATCTTGCATGTACTCTAGTAGTAAAATTTGGAACACACACCTTTTTCTATTTTTTCAACTTTCTTTGACTTTTACACTTTCAAACGCCGTGTATTGTTACATGTCGGCCTTTTATTATACTCTGATTCTGATATTCTTCCAACTCTGGTGGAAATTGATTAGCCTCTTACCTTTGCCCACCAGGATATATATATATATATATATATATTATATATATATATATATATATATATATATATATATATATATATATATATATATATATATATATATATATATATATATATATATATATATATATATATATATATATATATATATATATATATATATATATATATATATATATATATATATATATATATATATATATATATATATATATTATATATATATATATATATAATACCTTTAATTTAATAATGAATTGACCCATAACCCGAGTGTGGAGAAATTAAAATTATTTTCTTTCATTTTCTTTCGTTTACCTCAACGAGAATGAAAATATTTCTTCCGTCAAAATCATACTTGTAATTATATTTTATAATCATTGTTTATAATTATATTTTGATTATCTTTATAATAACGTTTACGGATTTTTCCGAAGTCCTTATAAGGTCAAACAGTCTTTATGGATTATTTTGTTAAAGATCTTTTATTATAAATAATAATATTTAATTCTGGCACCGTTAACTTTGTTAGAGAATTTTAAACTCCTTTTTAACCACATTTTTTTTTTTTTTAACGCAACATTTTAAATCATTCTTTTAAAAATATTGTTTAAATTAAATACCCGGAACAGGGATAGCATAAAGTAGATAGCCGGGATAAGGGGAATAAGAGAATGTGAGCCCGAGTCTATAAGTTCCAAGTCCCAAAATAGTCTGACCAAAAAATTTTCGAAACTGAAATCAATAAATCATTGGCCCAGTTACTAAGCATTATTATAACGATCAGTGTCAAAGCTGTTGTATTTTTAAATTTACTGTAACCTGTTAAAATGTGTTACACACACACACACACACATATATATATATATATATATATATATATATATATATATATATATATATATATATATATATATATATATATATATATATATATATATATATATATATATATATATATATATATATATATATATATATATATATATATATATATATATATATATATATATATATATATATATATATATATATATATATATATATATATATATATATATATATATATATATATATATATATATATATATATATATAGATAGAGAGAGAGAGAGAGAGAGAGAGAGAGAGAGAGAGAGAGAGAGAGAGAGAGAGAGAGAGAGAGAGAGAGAGAGAGAGAGAGAGATATATATCATTGGCAGAAAGTTTAGTTGCTTGTTTTCGAAGGTATTAAAGTTGTGTGGAAGAAGAAGATGAGCAGAAAGATGAAAAAAACTGTGGTTTTGAGGCATTGAAAACACCATTGTTTATTTTTCTCCAACTAGAAATACGATACGAGAAGATCAAATGTTAGTTGCTCTAATACCCTCACCCTCCCTCCCTCCCTATCGTTATAGAATTTTCGTATTCTAGTCCCGTGAAATCAGTATTGTGATAATTTTCATGATTTTTCGAGTCGTGACATTTTAAAACTTCTTTCGTATTTCTACATTTTGCTTCTCGTTCATTTTTTTCCTTCATTCGGAATTTTGACATGGACGGTAACGAGATGACGTCTGCTGTTTGATGTTTCTGCTCTTCTTGAAGAGTTTGAGAGCACAATCTCTGACAATTTTGTGACAGATGACACCAGAATACCTTCTGAATAGAAGACTAAACTTTTAACGGAAGGTTAAGAAGGAGATTTCTTCTGTAAAGATATAATTCTGGATGGTTCGAAGGAAAGTGTCTTTGCACTTCAAGTCAGTACTCCACAAGAGACTGATCACTAGATTTATTATTTCTTTATTAGAAGAGGTTTCAAATATGCAAGAAGAGATTAGGCAGTATAATAATGAGCTTGAATTCAATATTTGTTCCTCTATCCTAATGAAGTAAGTTAAAGCTCTTAAACAATTAATCTTCCGTGCCTCCAGCTATTTATCCCCAAATTCAGAAGATCATTCAAAATGTCATTCCTCCGCCTGCTGTGTTTCCTCATCGAAATTCTAAATTATCTTCACACTCAAATGAAAACTCTCTCTC
Organism: Armadillidium nasatum; assembly: GCA_009176605.1. NCBI lineage: Eukaryota > Metazoa > Arthropoda > Malacostraca > Isopoda > Armadillidiidae > Armadillidium > Armadillidium nasatum. Next base: position 53,984 of record SEYY01000200.1, read on the forward strand.
TCTCGAGCAGAGCACAAGCAAATCTTACGAAATTTTTCTCCGAAACAAGAACTGATCGAGATTCCTGCTTTGAAGTGCGGGACCGTTTTCAGTTCTTGTCCATCGTTCACTTTTTTGATAACATTTCTGGGTGTCAGAAGGATATTCCGGCAGCCAAAGTACAAAATTTAAAATCATATTTATCCAGATATGCATTACGATATATAGAGAATCTTCCAAACATTGATAAGAATTACACTGTTCCATTAAAAGTATTGAAAGGGTTATATATGGATATACCATTCATCATACAAATTTTTTTACTTTCACATATTGACTTTATGCCTTCATTAAGCAACAATAATCTTGATGAAGTTCAATCTTTTATAAGTTTCCGGAGACCTTAGCTCCACCACTGAAGGTTAGTATCTCTTTTCTTTTATCCCTTGGGGCAGTTGGGATATTCCCAGAAGAAGCAAAATTTTACATTGTTGAGGATTTGTCGAACTACAAAAATCACATTTCACAAATTTAATTCGCTAAATTATATATATATATATATATATATATATATATATATATATATATATATATATATATATATATATATATATATATATATATATATATATATATATATATATATATATATATATATATATATATATATTATATATATATATATATATATATATATATATATATATATATATTATATATATATATATATATATATATATATATATATATATATATATATATATATATATATATATATATATATATATATATATATATATATATATATATATATATATATATATATATATATATATAGGGTAAAGTAAAACACCTTTAATATACATTTTTAATTCCACATAACCAAGTGTAATAAATAAGCAAGTTTAAACTGTTAAAATTTCAGAATTTATACTCGTTTTGTATATTTTTATATCATTAAGATGTTATGGTATAGGACCTTGTCTGAAGAGGGGGGCATTAGTTCATAAATTGCAAAACACTTAATAAGATTTTATGCCATAATAATATTGTAATATTTTGTATACTCTCAAAGAAGTTTGATGTATTCTCTAAAATATTAAATTACATGGATTGTCTTTCGTTGGTAAATGGTTAAGCACAAACCAGTTAGTTTTAAAGTTAAAATTTTACACTAAAATTTTGATTTTGCTCATAAAATTTTTTTTTGTAATTTGGAATCCTAAGAAGACTCGTTGGAGGAGGAGAAAGAACTATAATCAGATTTGCAGGAAATAAAATTACTTTCTTGATCGGAATACAAAGGAACTTTCTTATCTTTTTTCTTTCTTCTCTTGATAACTTCAAGAAACAGACTATTTAATGACATTATCTTGTCATTTAAATTAACCAGTTCCTGGTGTTGATCTTCCGTTTCCCAAACTAGTACATCTAGACCACATTTTAAAGCTTCTATTCCTCTCGAAATATCGCCTTCCATACTTCCAGAGGGTTGCGTCGCTTGACTGAGGGTTCTAAACTCGGCAAAAGCGTTACGACGTCTTGAAAAATGATCACGGTTTCTTGCAATACGTTTTATGTTTTCAATCAAATCAGATGGTAGTAAATTATTTGAAAATGTTTTTGGATTTAATATAAAAATACTTCCATACATTGAATTCAGAAGTAAAACCCGAGAATGAAGAGCATTCAAAAATCCTTTTGGTAGTATATATTTTAACCAATAACTAAACATAAATGCCTCGAAATGAGCAATAAGGTGAGTTTGTCTAACTAGTCTATCAAGTCCTGCAGATTTTTGAAGACCCTGAATATCAGAAACAGCCAAACCAACTAGAAGGTTCATTAAAATAATGGTTCCAAAGAGCAGGAATAAAGCAAAAACAAACTGAGATGTTCCATAATACAAAATCCTTAGTCGCGGTCTAGTTTCATAAAACCACTCATTATATTCTATTTCACCAGTCATCATTACGAGAGTCTTCATAATGCGCCCTATTCTATGCTTAAATGGAGGCTGATTGTGGAACAAAATTCCGAAACTCAAAGCAAAAGCATTTATAAGGCAAATGTAGGTGAAAAGAAACTTACTAAAATTCTTCGTAACTTGTCCGAACATGTTTACATACAAACCAAACAGTGGGAAACGACCAATTAAAAGTAATAATTCCAGCCAAGTAAACAGAAGAATTATAGCAGCCGTATGAAACTGCCAAGGACAAACTACTCCACTAATTTGACTGTAAACTGTTAGCACAAATGAACCACTTATAACTGGCCAAACGAGTATGTTATCAAGAGAAGATAAATAACTTTTAGGACTGTCTAGAGCTTGGAATCCTTCCTTTAAAGTTAATATGCATAAAACTACCCACGTAAGATAAAGTAAACTCTTTTTCAGAATAGGAAATTCTGGCGAAATTTCCAAACATTCAGTTTCGAACTTTACTCTAAACCTCTCGTGCAACAAATGATATCTATCATTTGTTTCATTCCCTCCTTCAGTTGAATTGTGATGGCTGTGATGTTTAAAGACGTTTCTAAATGATTTGAAAATGGTATCGTTAACTTGTTTTTTGTGGTATTCTGCGGTTCCGTTTAATATCAGATATAGATACTGAGTCAATGTTACTACAAGGATCATGTAAAAAATCAAATTGAACACGAAGAAAGACCTAACTCTTAACCATTTTAAATATAAAAATGTTTCGCACAAAGGATGTTTAAGAAAGGTTTTTTGTCCCTCCTCCATGAAGCAAGAGAGTAACCTACATTCAGGGCCATCTTCACTTCCCGCTAGTAGAACTCTAAAATCAAGCTGAATCTGAAAAATAATTGATAAATTAAATGAAAAATGGGTCTAATTAAAAATAATAATAATAAATTTATTTTAATGGAAAGAACGAAGTCATTTTGAATATTTCAGATACAAGAGAAATTATATATATATATATATATATATATATATATATATATATATATATATATATATATATATATATATATATATATATATATATATATATATATATATATATATATAGGGGAGGACTTGTCTCCGTCCGAATAGATGCAAGTACCCCCACTGGGTATAACCCGTGGAGTGGTAGGATGGGTTAGACCATTTCGTTTCACTCCGTTGCCCTTTGGTTCCGTTTCGCGTTTCATCTCAGAGAGTCTCTAGTTTACCTCGTCTCATATTAGAGTGTCTATGCTCCCATTACCTCTCCACTCGATTTCTTCGCATGTTCCTACAAATTTACAAGGGTTTACTTATACATTGCCTTTTTAAACAAAACAAAAATGGCGAAACGTAAAGCTGCCTTGGAGATGATTGGAGGGGAGGCATCCAAAGAATACCCCTAATCGACCCCTCACCCGTCATCACTAGGGAGTTGGCTGACTCCGATGATGGGGATGGTGCTGCTAAGAGCTCGCGTCCGGCTTGCCCCAGTGAACGGTCTTCTTTTTTTCATTAATTTCTGCAACATTCGTGATCTTTTTTTCTAATTTCCCCTTGTCGAACACCACCTCTCTTTTTCTAAAACCTCATCTCTTGTTCTTAACCGAAACTCAGGTGCTTGGGTGAGCTGACAGCAAACTTTATTCTGTTACCTTCTACTATCTCTATCCTCAATTTTTAACCAAAGACTGATGTTGCGCATATGTGCACAACGATGTTGTTTGTTCTCGAGTCTCTAATTGGATTCATCTGAATTCTCTTCTTTATTGCTTAACTCTCTTGCAATTCTACTACTAAATTTATCTCCTAATTCAACTGGCTATAAGAAATTCTTCGACTATTTAAACTCCAAAACAAAGCACATTCATTTTTCTTCTCCTTTCTCCGAAATCATAATTTTAGGTGATTTCAATGTTCACCACTGTCAATGGCTTTCATCAAGTCTCATGATTCAGTTGGTGAACTCGTCTACCACTTTTCTATGCAGAGCAACCTTGAATAGTTGGTGCAACTCCTTACCCTTATCTCTGACCATCTTGGTGATAAACCTAACTAACTTGATCTATTCTTAACCTCTTATTCTTCTTCTTATATTGTAAAACTCTTTCCTCCTCTGGGTTAATACCATCACCTTTTTATCTCGATTTCTTGTTCTGTCTCTTCAAGTCTTCCGTAAGGACGGCCCCCACCTTCGGTGAGGAGACGTTTCTGGCACTTCAGTGCTGCTAACTGGTCTGACTTGAGGTTGTACTTTTCTGACTTACCATGGGATGATTACTGTTTTCCTGGGCGGAGTCCCTCGTAATGTGCTGAGCGTATAAAAGAGGTGATTCATTCCAATATGGGGGCGTACATTCCATATTCTTCTTTTCGGCTAAAACCAACAAACCTTGGTTTAACTCTACTCGTTCTAGTGGTATCCGCCTCCGAGATGCTGCTTTCAGGGATTACTGTCGTCTTCAACCCCCAGAAACTCATTCAACTTATATTTCATCAAGAAATCTTGCAAAATATATTCTTCATGACACCAAAAACTCTTTTTAATTCGTCGTAAATGCAATAATCTTTCTGATTCTTTTTCCTCTCATCCTTTCTGCCATTTTGCAAAAAAAAAAAAAAAAAAAAAAAAAAAAAAAAAAATGTCAACTCTAACTTTGCATCTTACTCTTTTCCTCCTCTAGTGTCTTCTGATGGCACAACTGCTATTTTACTTTCTACTAAAGCTGAACTTTGCTCAAACTTTTGTCTATAACTCTACCTTAGATGATTCCGGATTTATTTCTTCTCCTTCAACCCCCTGCATTTCATTTATGCCTGATATTGTAATTTCTTATAAAGATGTCATTTCTGATCTTTTTGAGTTTAACACTAAGAAAGCGTATGGTCCTGATGGTATTCCCGGTGCCTTTCTCAAAACTTGTGCTTCTGAGTTTGCACGCTGCCTTGGTAAACTATCTTTCTATTTCAACTTTCCTTTTTTGCTGGAAACGTGAGCTCATTCATCCTGTGCTGAAGAAGGGGGGGGACTCCTCTCAACCCTCTAACTATCGTTCTATTTCTTTTATCTCCTTTCTTTCTAAAATTTTCGTATCCTTAACAGGAATATTTGAAAACATCTCAATTCTTCTAATTTTATCTCTGATCGCTAGCATGACTTTCGTAAAGAACGATCTACTGGTGATCTTCTTTCCTCTCTCTCTGACTCTTGGTCAACCGCTCTTCGGGGTTTCGGGGAATATCGAAAGCCTTCGATAGAATCTGGCACAAAAAAGATTTGATTTCCAAACTTCTCTCTTTCGGAATAAATCCTTCTCTTTGATGTCTTTTCAGAAAAACATGGTCGTTTTTAATGCCTCAAAAACTCAATTCCTCCATCTTTCTAATCGACACAACCTTCCTCACAACTATGACATCTTCGAAAATATTCAACTCAAACTTTCATATATCCTCAATATTATCGGTGTTTCTTTTTATCGTGATCTTTCTTGGAAGAATCACATTACTTCTTTTTATAAACAAGTTTCTAAGAGGTTGGGTGTTTTGAGGAGCCTTCGTGATTATTTTCTGCTATCCCGGTTGCTTGATCTTTATAGAAGTGTTGTTCGCCCCCTGTATGGAATACGTCTCATTCATCTGGTGTAATTCCACACATACAACTCTTTTCGAAAAGGTGGAGTCTAGGGTTTTTCATCTTAAAAACTCTTATAAACTTATAAACTTCTTTCATCTATTTCCCAACTTTCAATGACTTACCCACCTTAAAAAGGCCGTGTATCAGGACATGTCGGCCTTAGATCTGATCAGGTTTCTAATTTTCTCCCAAACTCTGGTGGAAATTTTGGTAGGTCTCTGGCCGTTGCCCACCAGAGGTGAAATAATATATATAATATATATATATATATATATATATATATATATATATATATATATATATATATATATTAAACATTGAGGTTTAAAGTTTGCTATAGGGGAATCGAACCAGGGTCCTATAGCACAAAAGTTCTATGCTTTTCTGCTATAGGAACCTGGTTCGATTCCCTTATAGCAAAATTTAAACTTCGATGTTTAATGAATATTTGGTGTAAGAGAGTGTTAGCAGACTTTAATTATTACCTTATATATATATGATTACTACTCACCTCCCCTTTACGGGGGAGGAGAGTAGCGCTCCCGAGGCGTTGAGATTACCCCCCATTGGGTATACGGGATGTTAAGGGTACTTCCCATCTCATCCTGGTGCCCAATGGTACGCTCCTTTTTGCGCTCATGTACACTTCCTTCTACACGGATTAGGCTCTCCTTTTACACACAATAAACACTATTTCATTCACACATCCCTTCAAAAAAAATCTAATTAATTATGGCGAAGAATAAATTAGCCTCGGAGAATCCAGGTGGAGCGGATTCCAAAGATAGACCCTCATCCACCCCTTCCCTCATCACCACTTGGGAGTTAGTGGCCTCCGGTGATGGGATTGGTGCCACCAGAAATTTGCAGCCGGCTGTTCCGGATGCACGGTCTATTTTTTTCATTAACTTCTGCAACATTCGCGGTCTTCATTCCAATTTCCACTTTGTTGAACATCACCTCTCTTCTTCTAGACCTCACCTCTTATTCTTGACCGAAACTCAGATGTTTGGGCGTTCCAACAGCAAGCCCTATTCTGTTTCCTCCTACTGTCTCTATCCTCAATTTTCAGCCAAAGGCGGTGTTGTGCATACGTGCGCAACGATGTTGTTTGTTCTCGTGTCTCTAATTTGGAGTCTTCTGAATTTTCCACCTTATGGCTTCGGCTCTCTTGCCATTCTACGACTAAATTCATTTCTGTTTATTTATCTCCTAATTCTACTGACTATCCTAAATTCTTCGACTATTTAAACTCCAAAATAGAGCACATTCTCTCTTCTTCTCCTTTCTCTGAAATCATCATATTAGGTGATTTCAATGTTCACCACCGCCAATGGCTTTCTTCTAGCTCTCATGATACAGCTGGTGAACGTGCCTTCCATTTCGCTATTCAAAAACGACCTTGAGCAGTTGGTGCAGCTCCCTACTCGTATCCCTGATCGTCTTGGAGATGAACCCAACATTCTAGACCTTTTTCTAACTTCTAATCCTTCTCCTTATACTGTTAAACTCTTTCCTCTTCTGGGTTCATCCGATCACCTTCTTATCTCCGTATCCTCTTCTATCTCTTCAAGTCTTCCGCAGGAAAGACTCCCTTCTATTGAAAGGAAACGTTTGTGACATTTCGGTGCCGCAAGCTGGTCGGACTTGCGGTCGTATTTCTTTGATTTCCCATGGAATGATTATTGCTTCCGTGGGAGGGGTCCCTCGGAGTGTGCAGAACGCATTACTGAGGTGATTCTCTCTGGCATGGAGGCGTACATTCCATTCTCTTTCCCTTCTACTAAACCCAACAAACCTTGGTTTAACTCTGCTTGTTCTCGTGCTATCCGCCGCAGGGATGCTGCCTTCAGAGATTACCGTCGTCTTCAAACTCCAGAAACTCATGCAACTTATATTTCATTCCGGAATCGTGCAAAATCTATACTTCGTAACACCAAAAACTCTTTTCTCCGTAAAAAATGCAATAATCTTTCTGGTTCCTCTTCCTCACGCTCTTTCTGGTATTTTGCAAAAAATGTCAACTCTAACTTTGCTTCTTCCTCTTTCCCTCCTTTAGTATCTTCCGACGGCACAACTGCTGTTTTACCTTCTTCTAAAGCTGAACTCTTCGCTCAAACTTTTGCCTCTAATTCTACCTTAGACGATTCCGGAGCTATTCCTCCTCCTTCAACCCCCTCCAACTCATTTATGCCTAAAATTATAATTTCTTCTAAAGACGTTATTTCTGCTCTCTCTGAGCTTAATACTAAGAAGGCGTACGGTCCTGATGGTATTCCTCCTGTGGTTCTCAAAACTTGTGCTTCCGAGCTTGCACCCTGCCTTGGTAAACTATTTCGCCTTTGCCTTTCTACTTCGACCTTCCTTTCTTGCTGGAAACGAGCGCTCATTCAGCCTGTGCCGAAGAAGGGGGATCCCTCTCAACCCTCCAACTACCGTCCCATTTCTTTAACCTCCGTTCTCTCTAAAGTTTTCGAATCTATCCTTAACAGGAAGATTTGGAAACATCTCAATTCTTCTAATCTTATCTCTGATCGCCAGTATGGGTTTCGTAAGAAACGCTCTACTGGTGATCTTCTTTCCCTTCTCTCTGACTCTTGGTCCTCCGCTCTTCGGCATTTCGGTGAATCCTTTGCTGTCGTGCTAGACATATCGAAAGCCTTCGATAGAGGTCTGGCACAAAGCTTTGATTTCCAAACTCCCCTCTTTCGGTATCTATCCTTCCCTCTGTGATCTTCTCTCTAATTTCCTTTCCGGTCGTTCTATAGCAGCTGTTGTAGACGGCCACCGTTCTTCCTTTAAACCTATTAACAGTGGTGTTCCTCAGGGTTCTGTACTATCCCCAACACTTTTTCTACTTTTCATTAATGATCTTCTTTCTATTACTTCATCTCCTATCCACTCCTATGCTGATGACTCCACACTTCATTACTCCTTTCAGTTTGAAAGACGCCCATTCCAAAAACAGTTATTAGACTCGAGAAGTTGCCTTGGAGCAACTAACCTCTGATCTTTCACGTATTTCCAATTGGGGCAGAGAAAACATGGTCGTTTTCAATGTCTCAAAAACTCAGTTCCTCTATCTCTCCAAAATCGGCCTGAATAGCATTTTTCCAACTCTGGTGGAATTCAGTAGGCCTCGGCCTTTGCCCACCGGAGGATATATATATATATATATATTATATATATATATATATATATATATATATATATATATATATATATATATATATATATATATATATATATATATATATATATATATATATATATATATATATATATATATATATATATATATATATATATATATATATATATATATATATATATATATATATATATATATATATATTATATATATGAAAATTCAAGAAATGGATTCGGATTCGGATTCGATTCTAAAACTTTCTGGATTCGGATTCGGATTCGAGGATTCTGGATTTGGATTCGTATTTGGATTCAAGAATTCTAAAACATGTTGAATTGGGATTCGAATTCGAGAAATTCAAAATTAACTGGATTCGGATTCGTAAGTTTGCCGGATTCGCCCAACACTGGTTCGTAGAAACTCTTAAAAATAATGAATAGCATTGAAGGTATTAATTAGAAAAGTTCCAATAGTCATCTTTTTCAAGTTTCACAATTAACTACTAAATTATTTTAATTTCTAGATAAAAATCTGACACTATTTTTCGTCCAGATTTGGAAAACATTAAATTTCAGGCCAACCCTTTTTAATCTTTTTCGTACCGCACATAGATTGGCGGAATACAAATTAATTAAATTATACAATGATATTTAAAAACATCCTCGAATTAAGATGATACTGTTAATGTAATAGAAAAATATAGTCCAATTTTTAAAAAAAACGTAATGTTCTTAATTCTCGTGTTAAATGATAATCATAAAACTGCCCATTTTATGTAGGCTAGTTATCTTTTACTATTTTTAAATCTGCATTGCTGTATTTAGATAACTAACGAAAAAATAGGTTCCTGAAATACCGAAGTAAATCTTATCACATACTACTCAAAATATTCTAGCAGATATTGCTAATTTTTAAAGATTTAATTTATTATGTCTCTACAAAATTTATTTAATTATTTCCATTTCTTTTATTAAGGAAAACACTAACCTGTCCATCTCGTTCATAATGTTGATCATGCTCGATAAAATTAATTGCACTATTAAGTGTTTCTTGAATTTGAGTTATTACTTCTGGAGTTCTTCTTAAAATTATGTTCAGAGCAGTTACGCCTCCTTTAGTTTTCTTTGTTAGATCAGCATCGTATTTTAGAAACATTTTGACGCAGTATGGTGAATCGTTTATCGCTGCTAAATGAAGGGGTGTATAACCAGCATTATCTGGAATATTAGGATTAGCTTTAGATTCGAGAAGCAATTTTAAACACTCGAAATTGCGAGATCCTTTAAATATCCCGGTGTGAAGAGGCGTTTTCCCTTCAGAATCTTGAGCATTTGGATTCGCTTTATAATTTAGTAGTATCTGAACAGTGTCATAACATTGTGACTTAGATGCAATGTGCAATGCAGTTTGATTACTTGAATCCTCTTGATTAGGATCAGCTCCTGCTTTCAGTAACTGATGAGAAATATGGTAATAGCTTCCTTGGGCAGAAATGTGAAGGCAAGTCGTTTTGGTATGTCCTCGTGAAGCACGAACATCAGCTCCTGCTTTTAGCAACATATCAACTACATCAGAATGTCCTTCCTCAACAGCTATGTGGAGAGGAGTTTCGCTGTACAAGAGCAAAGGATTAATTGTTGCCCCAGCTTCGATAAGAATTTGAACACATTCCGTATTCCCAGATTCTGCTGCATAGTGGAGAGCTGTTCGTTTTCTTTTGTGAAGGCCTGCATCAACATCTATACCTTTTTGTATAAGTACAGACGCAATATCTGGAAATCCATGTTTTGATGCTAACATTAGAGGAGTATATTCTCCTCTGTTATCCCATGACAACGGCCCAATAAGTCTTGCTCCTTCTCTTATAAGAATGCCTACAACATCTTCAGAACCACTTTCGGCTGCCAAATGTAAGGCACTAAAGCCTTCTGCATCTCTAGCCTCTGGATTAGCGCCATTTGACAAGGAGATTTCAGCTAACTCTGCATCACCATAAATGCAAGCCCAAAGTAAGCAGACATCAAGCCTTACTCTTGAATGTCCTTCTTGCGCAATTCTTAAAGCTTCAAAGGGTTGGCGTGCTTCTAACAAGTTCAAAATCATTAAGGGTTGTCCTTTGGAGCTCAATTTATCTTTAAGAGCTGTTAAACGATTTGAATTAAACTCAGTCTGACTTTGATTTGAACCGGCATACGAATGTCCAACGGTTTTCATGTCATGGAAGCCTACTTGTACTAGAGAATGGATTCAGAATCCTCACTTTCTAAAATTTCTGGCAGTTTAATTAATTTATGACGCCTCCTATCAGTTGATCTACTTACTTTCTTCATACGGTTTCTGAAACATAGAAAGAAATTTATACTTGATTGCGTAGCGTAAACAACTACAAAAGAGGGCACGAGTAAATAAGTTTTAGAGAATTCTAAATTCAATATCAAAACCAAATATATATATATATATATATATATATATATATATATATATATATATATATATATATATATATATATATATATATATATATATATATATATATATATATATATATATATATATATATATATATATATATATATATATATATATATATATATATATATATATATATATATATATATATATATATATATAAAGCAAATAAAGAAAGATATATCACAACGAACAGAAATTGAATTGTAAATAAATGCATTTGTTCCAAATTAACTTAAAAATTTGCAAATAAAATTCTAAAAAGGGGAAAAAAGATGAGAAAAAAAAATAAAAGGGTAGCTTCAAGCCGAAACTGAAATTACCTTTCCAGTCGACGACGTTGTTCTACCAAATCCGATTCTCTTTTATCTTTGAAAGCTCTAATTTCATTTCGTAAGAGATTTTCTTCGTCAATTTCAAATTCATCACTAAAAACAAATGTACATTTTAATATGTTGTGTAGAGTGAAAAATAAATAAATAAATAAATAAATAATATATATATATATATATATATATATATATATATATATATATATATATATATATATATATATATATATATATATATATATATATATATATATATATATATATATATATATATATATATATATATATCTATGGGGGAGGG
>SEYY01000200.1:70809-88309 GCA_009176605.1 Armadillidium nasatum
CTTCCCTTCAACCCATTTCTTAATCCTTTGGCTCCTCGACATTTTTGTCATTCTTGGAAGATTTGAGCTATAAAGACGAGGACGAATGGGAGCATCCTTCTTCTGCGTCGGTGGAGACCAGGACAAGTTTTGTGTCAGTCCTAAGTGCTCTCGTTTCTTCTTTACAATTTCACGTAGATTGCGGTCGAGTTTCTCAAATTCAGCAATGTTCATTCGAGTGTTTTTGATGTCTTGTTTAGATGAAAAAGGTTTTACCGAAACGTCGTTGAGATTGCTGTTGATGAGGTTGGAATTTGGAGCTTGAGTCTGAAAATGATTAGCTAAGTTGGAATAGTTGTCTTTCTTTCCATTAAAAACAGTACTCGGCTTTCTGAATTTTGGACGATTATTTCTTTTAATGGCATTGGATTTCCTCCTATCGAAAACTGAATTCGAATCTGCCAAAGTTTGCGGAAATTTCGATTCATTGTTCAAAACTGACGATGGCGGAGGGTTTTCCCGAAAATCATTTTCATATTGAGAAAGACTTTTATACTCTTCCAACTTCTTTCTCGAAAATCGAAGAGATGGAGTACTAGAATAGGTTCGATTGTAATCTTTTGAAAGAGAAGACACTCCTAATTCTAAATTGTTTGAAGATCGAGATAAATCATTTCGCTTGATTTCAATCTTCCTTCGATCTTTCGTTGACTTTTCAATCTCACTCATTTTGAAGAATTATTAAGCTTATATTCATCATAATAAAATTTGGCCAGAAAGCTGAAAAAAATATAAATCATATATAAAATATATATATATATATATATATATATATATATATATATATATATATATATATATATATATATATATATATATATATATATATATATATATATATATATATATATATATATATATATATATATATATATATATATATATATGTAACGTGAGGTGACAGGGTGGGCTAGACCATTCCGTTTCCTTTTGGTTAGTTCTTTTTCGCGTTTCACCTCCTCAGAGGGTCTACTGAGTTCGCTACTCTACTCTGTTTCCTCCTACTGTCTCTATCCTCAATTTTCAGCCAAAGGCGGATGTTGCGCATATGTGCACAACGATATTGTATGATCTCGTGTCTTTGATTTGGAGTCTTCTGAATTCTTTAATTTATGGCTTAAACTTTCTTGCAAATCTACAACGAATTTCATGTGTTCTCGCTGCGTATTTCTTAACTCCACAGACTATAAAAAATTCTTCGGCTACCTTAATTCCAAAACAGAACACATTCTTTATTTTTCTACTTTTCCTGAAATCAATTTTAGACGACATTTCAACTTTAACTTTCATCTTGTTCTCATGATCCAGCTAATGAACTCGCCTACCACTTTTCTATTCAGAACAACCTTGGGCAGTTGGCGCATCTCCCTACCTATATCCCTGAGCGTCTTGGTGATGAACCTAACACAGTTTTTTTCCTAACTTATCCTTCTCTTTACATTGTTAAAGTCTTTATTCCTCTGGGTTTATCCGATCACCTACTTATCTCTGTATCTTGTTTTTTTTCTCTTCAAGTCCTCCACAATAACGGCTCTTGAATTCGGCGAGGAGACGTTTCTAGCACTTCGGTTCTCCTAACTGGTCTGACTTGCGGTTGTACATTTCTGACTTACCATGGAATGATTACTTTTCCAGTGGACGCTCAGCGCATAAAAAGGTGATTCATTTCTGTATGGAGACGTAGACTCCATATTCTTTCCCTTCAACTAAAACCAACAAACCTTGATTTAACTCTACTTGTTCTCGTGCTATCCGCTGCAGTGATGCTGCTTTCAGGAATTACCGTCGCCTTCAAACTCCAGAAACTCATGCAACTTATATTTCATCTCGGAATCGTGCAATTTTATTCTCCACAACATCAAAACCTCATTTCTCCGTAATAAATGTAATAATCTTTCTGGTTGTTTTTCCTCACGCCCTTTCTGGCATTTTGCAAAAAATATCAACTCTAACTTTGCTTCTTCCTCTTTCCTTTCTCTAGTATCTGTCCATCGTACGTAATGTTGTGTCACTCTCTCAATACTATCGCTTTTACAACGGACACTACTCTTCTGAACCCTCTAGTCGCATACCTCCTCCTCCTCCCACTCTGAGAAGGTTTCGTGAGACACCCCTTTCAGCATAGTTTCATCTTTTCTCTCTCCAATACTCTGACCACAGACTTAACTTCTTTGCTGAATCTTACATGTACTTAAATGGTAAAGTCTAGAACACACGCCCATTATCCATTTTCCCAACTTCCCTTTACTTCCACACCAGATGAGATGCCGTGTATCGGGATATGTCGGCCATTTACCGATGACGATTCTGACATCTCTCCATCTCTGGTGGAATTGCCTCTCCTCTGACCTTTGCCCACAAGAGATGATTATATATATATATATATATATATATATATATATATATATATATATATATATATATATATATATATATATATATATATATATATATATATATATATATATATATATATATATATATATATATATATATATATTATATATATATACCAAAATGTTTCGATTTGTTCTTTTTTAATACTGTTATAATTGTCATAAAAAGGACAAAAAAATTATTCGATATTTTTTCAATATATATTTCACAATTTAAATTACATCCATCGATTATTTATCGATCATTTCATCACCACTCACAGATCGGGTTGTACAAGGAAGGTTCCAGTCTTTAAAAAAAATGTTCCTTTTCTATGCATGTTCTTACTGATAAATATTTAAAAATATAAGCAAAATATTGAAAATTCAATATTACTCAATGTATCGATTAATCGATAGTTGATATTGGTTGCACTTCTTTTAATTACCAAATACTCCTTTTAAAAAAATACAAAAAGGATTTATTCTTTAAAAAAATTAATATTTATATATATTATATATATATATATATATATATATATATAATATATTATATATATATATATATATATATATATATATATATATATATATATATATATATATATATATATATATATATATATATATATATATATTAGTGATGGATCGGATGTCATATTTCTCATTTGCGGATGCGGATGCGGATGTCAAATTTTGAAGAAGTGCAGATGCGCATGCAGATGTATAATTTTCGCAAGTGCGGATGCGGATGCGGATGTTAAATTTTGATGAGGATGCGGATGCCATATATATATATATATATATATATATATATATATATATATATATATATATATATATATATATATATATATATATATATATATATATATATATATATATATATATATATATATATATATATATATATATATATAAAGCAGGTAATGTTTACGTAGGAAAATATAATGAGATTCGGGAAAGGAGCCAAATTAAAAACAATAAAATTTTGGTTTATTTCAAAATTGAAAAAATCGGAAAAAAAACCAAACAAAATTTCTGTAATTGTTTTCTCTCTAGTGGTGTAGATGTTACATGGGTAGAGCACGTGCATATAAACTCACGATCTCAACCGTATCATCTCGTGGTAGTAACCGGGATAGGATTAAAGCCCACTCTGTCAGGAGGGCTCAAAAGCTGATACCGTAAGATGTGAGGTAAGTTTCTACGTATCTAGCCATAGTTGTTAAAGTATTATTCAGGATAAGGGTCCTCGTAATAGATAAATAGAACGGCTCTCGTGGTGAAATTGAGTCTAGGGCCTAATGACGCGATCAAGTATAGATACTTTATCATTCCGAAGCTTTTAATAGCGCCTAGTGTGCTCAGTTTCCCTAGTTAGGTCGGTATTTTCTGTGAGGGTAACTTATAGTTGATGAAGTAGATAGGGGAACTCGTGGAACGATCTTAAGAACATAAGAGCTATAAGTGTCGTATCATTTATGATTTGACCTCTCGCGACGATCGTCGCAGCGCTGAACCAACTCGAGTCGGGCTTAGGGAGATAGTTGTGACGTGATTAATGTGCCGTCGCTTTCTCTCCGCACAAATTATCCCTCGTATATTGGGAAGCGCGTAGTACATAAGCGGACCTAAGACGTAATCTATTAATGACTCCTTGTGTGAATTGAAGCGCCTCTCGTGAGGTCATCTTCTTGCGGCAAATTTGACCGCACTCCGCTCCACACAGAGCCGTACGCAGCCCAAGGCACCGCACGACAGGTGGTGTGGTGTACGAGCTCTCAATCGACGCACACGCACTCAAACTGATCAGTTTCACATGGCGCGACACATGTCCGCAGAGACGCGTGCGACGGAGCACAGAAGATGGCTGATGTTACGACCACCGGGCTCCGACCCGGCACCCAAGCTAACTCGCGTGCATCCGCAGCGACGTCACCGGAAGAAGTGCACGCAGCCACGCCACGCCGCGCGACGCGCCCGACGCCGACGCAACCCGCACAAGGTCGGTATACAATATTTGGAACTTCAGCGCCCACAGATCTCAGTGACTCGGCCTCATATATATATATTATATAGGTAGTGTAGTAGTTTTGTGATGCGCCTTCTCTCAGCAATACGAACTTATTGAAGCGTGTTACTAATAGATTTACGTGTACAATATAAAGTATACTTCGTGTAAACTATCTGAACTCCTACTCCTCTAGTGGATTTATATTAGGTGAAACTGAAAAATATAATGTAACCATCCCGCTCTCGAAACGCTCGAGAAGGTAGCTCTACTCATGCGTAGGGCAGGCCGAAGTTGTGAGTGAAGTTACGTGCCATAGTTTGTAAGTTCGGGTATAAAGTAGGCTCCTCGTAAGGTAAGAAAGAAGATAGACGCAAACGTGAGTCTCGGAATAGGGAAGCGGCTAGACGCGAACAGGAAGATGAACTTGTGCGATAAAGCTAGCGTCCTAAGTGAGACGGACAGATTTTTACGAGTAGAGAGAGAGGGGAGGTGTGCTCTAGCGGTGCGTGTTCTCACGGTCGGAATGGAGCTCTAGTGAGAGGTACCCTAACCAGTTGCGGACCTCAGGCCGTGAATCTCTAACACGAGCTTCAAGCGTGTGCGTACCGCGTCCCGCCTGCCTCGGCCGTGGGAGGTTTGGTGGCCTCGGCTCAGCAAAACCCCACACCGTAGAGGTGCGTGGCGATTACCCCTGCGCGCACTGCTCGCTAGACCATTCGCGTTTCATCTTCTACGCGTGTGTTTCTTTTGCGGTATCGGAGTCAGTTCTCTTCTCTCGCGTTTCACGACGCTTTGATCACGTAGAGGCGGTCGTGAGTGGAGTGTTGCCTAGCCTGGGCCTGCAGTACGTGAGAAGTGTGAATGCTGAGAACCACCCCTCACAACGTATCCCTCCCAAGCGCGCACCGACAGTTCCTCTCATGAACGAGACTGTAATACCACACCATTTTACAAGGGCCGCTGTAACCTCCGTTTACAGGGTGTTATAGATTTATAAGCGAACACGGAATAACCGAAAGGATCTCTCAAAAGAAATAACAGTGCGCAAACCCGACTCTAGCGTCAGTGCCACCTCCGTGCGGATATTGCGCTTATATGAGTGAGGGCAGCTGCATAGCCGCGGAACCCATATTGCCACCGCCCTCATGCTGACCCTCCCCTCACACCCGACTCTGGGAATAGAGCTGGTGGAGGTGTCTGCGGTGTGCTCCCTCTCTCAGCAAAATCGCACAACTGTGGGAGGCGGCAGTACCGGTCAGCTCCCGTGCATTTGAGCTCGTGATTTTTACAGGCCAGTTCGCACCTTCGGCCCTACCAGGTCCTCGATATGTTTCTCGATTGCGATTTTCTCCTGTAAACTTGACGCGGGGGTTCTTTGCTTTACACTGCTAAGAAGTTTCCCCACTCTTGTCGAACACCATCTCTTGTTTCCAACCGAAACTCAAGTGGCCTGACCGTGGTCGTCGTGCCGGAGAGAGACGAAGATCTACAGTACGTGAGTCTCACCTAGTAAGGGTTGCACGTCGAACGGTCGGAAGGGTCTTCCTAAGAGCTACTCGCAGAGTTTTTCCGCCCAAGTCAGAGCACTAGCAGCTCCTCTCGGTGTTTGCGTACTTTTAGGATGCTTTGAGCGCCCGACAACCGATGTCTAATGTATCTACTCGTCGTTCCCGTGTGCTTTTAGTAGTCTCGCGTGATTGCGTTATGCCGCCACCTTATACAATCTACCAGTGTCACATACCATCACCGATACGAGTGAAGTTCTGGCATCCTCCCGACAAGACGGTTAGGTGCTTTTTTCCGACTAGTCGTGAGTTCCCCTCTCCTGCGTCCATGTCGATAGCGTTGAGGCGAAATCGAGTCAGCTGTTAAGGCGAAGCTAAGTAATCAATCCGCTATAGGCTCCACGCCACGACTCTCCCACAGAGTGGACTCTATCGGTCTCAGTTTGCGAGGAATCGATAGTCCAGCACTCGTTGTGGTGAAGCTCCGAGCACGGTTCAGAGCGTCCTTTTCATAAATACCAGCGCCAGCACGTCTCTTCGCGTGACAGAGTCAAACCCTGTCGGTTCCGTGACCAACTTCTCACGTGATACTGTATGACGTCCCTCTCGCCATACGCGTTGACTCGGCCGGGTAGGGCATATTTTGTGTCGTGTGCGACTTGCATCATCTCACACGACTAACATACCACACTGAGAGCGGCATCGCAGCGGTATAGTAGTGTTTATTTACTGTGTGTTTTCCCTACATCCACCGTCTTATCTCGATTGCCGTAGTCCAGGAAGGGGTGTGAAAGCTTAAGATATACTCGTTAACATCCTTAAGTTTCCTCCACCTCTGTGCGGTTCCTCATGCGATCACCCTTCTTGTCCTCTCTCGATGTACTGACTGTGTTTCGCGTGCATCTCTCAAGAGTTCATAGGCCACTCTCAAAGAACGACCCCCGCCGCATACTCTCTGGTCGTGAGACGCTCTTAAGAACAGCAGTGTGGCAATTGTGGTGCTGCCTAGCGTCGCTGAGTAGCTAGCCCCTCTCTGGGTTTTGTACTTCCTGTTTGTATGGTACTCTCACGCGCTCAATGGACGCCATTGATTTATTGCTTTCGGCAGGCGCATCCCCGGTGTTGCTGAGCGCATAATTTGGAGAGGGAGTTGTTAGTGTGGCTCGCCTCTCTACAGTCATGGGCAAGAAACGAAACCCTATCACCAGTTATATGCTATGCTGCCTCTCCTCCTGACAAGCCCGGAGACCTATTATCATAGTGTCTTTTGTGTCGCTCATAAAGCATGCGTGACTTGTTTCTCCGGTCGCGCTCACCCTCAGTTAGTGACCAGCGGTCGGGCAGGGGACGCTGCCTCCAGAGGAGGGATGTTCGGAGTGCCGTTTCAAAGCAACGCCAACCTACAAACCCACTATTGTCACCATTAGTACGGTATTCAGTCTCGTCGGCCTCTGTGTAGCACGAAGAAACGATCCTATTTCTTCTTGAGCGGACAGTATTACCTCATAGAGGGAGACTTTTCTGCCGTGCTGCAGACCGGTCTCGAGCGAAAAACTTAAATATATCTGCGGTGCTCACTGTCTGTCAAGCACCCTCGCGTGCTCGCGCTCATTTATCACTTAGCCGGCCCACGCCATTTAGCGCGTCAGTGCCTCAACGTCTAGACTCTTTTTGTGTCTTCTGCTCGTTCTCTCCTCTCCTCACACGCCACAATAAATCATCTTACTCGATGGTGACAAACTGCGAGGGCCTATCTTCGCCTATCATACTTATAGTAGATCTGTATTTACTCTTTCGGTTCCATTACACTTCTCTTGACATTCTCCTAATTCGTGTAGCGTTATTATCAGCATAGGGTGCCTGTGAAGCTTTGGCCACGGTAACATCCATAACACTCCCTCACCGAGCCTTGACTCTTGCTCGCTTCCAAGTAAAGTAATCTGCATATCCTAACATACCAGATTGTGCATCGCCTCATGCTCTGAGTGTTTGACTTAAGCTGAACTCAAGTGGATTACAAGGCGGGCTTTGGTCTTAAGTAGAGGATGACTATCTCGGCGGCTGTCGCCAAGCTACACCGTCTTGTGGTTCTCGTTTTACCTCGTGCGATTGGCACTCTCACGCCTCCCGTCCTCGCAGTGATGCCGGTCAACAACTTATTTCGGTCTGTTGCGACTTTGCTCTACTTTGCTGCGTCTCTCTCCTTTCTTGTGCCTGAAACGAATACCGACACTCATTGACGAGCGGAGTGATTCCGCAATGCGGCGAAGAATGTAGTTGGTATTTTGTACCCCTACGTGAACGCTATTTCTCCTCGACTCCGAGAATGTTCTTTGAAACCTACGTCTCTTTTAGCGCTCAAGAGGGTATTTCGAGATGTTCAGCTATTATCTCTACTGGAAAAGATATTAGGAGAAACATCTTCCAAACCCTTTCGTAATTCCATTACCGCATCCTTCCGGACTGTCTCGCCGCGACGTGTAATGAGTTATACTCCGTTAAGAAAGTGAGGACAGTTACTAAGCGTGTAGTCTTCCTTTCCCCTTCTGACATAGATCTCTGTCGCCCGAGGCCTTTACACAGCTACACCAGCGAGTGCGCGTTTCCGTGCGCGTGGCAAGGATCTCTCTCGTCTTCTCGCGGCTCGTCTCAGATCCATTAAGATCTCGAAGACCTCCCTACTCGAGAGCAGTTCTGAGGCTCGGACCTGAAGCTTTGATTCCAAACTTCCCTCTTTCGAATCTATCATTCTTTCCGGTTAAATTCGCTGTTCGACGCGTTTGTCGGTTGCTGTTATTCACGTCAGTTTCAGTTAGTAGACGGCCGACAGTTTACTTCTCCCAATACAAGCTTGATGTGCATCTGATGGATATCTCAAAGAGCACGTCTGTCCGTATGCCCCTCAAGACCTCTTTTGTTTTTTCGTTTTGTTCTAATGTCTCTACTCACCAGTGCAAGCGAATGTATCCGTTAGTGCTCCGATCGTGGGGATTACTACAAGCTCAACCGTATACGCACTAACACTCATCGCCTCGAATGGATCCTCCAACCCTTCCGACCGTCTGTTTTCCCTGTATGCACTCAGTGAAGAGAGCGCTCCCTGAGCGACACAACAACAGTTTGTAATGTGATTCAGTTGAGGGACAGAGGAACGGTGTCGTGTGTGAAGTAGGCCTAAGTACAGCAGCCGTCGCAAGCACCCTCGTTCGGACTAACCTTTTCTTTTCTCTGAGGTTGCATGTCAGTCACTGCGTGGCTAGGGTGCACTAGTGCGAGTCCAAGACATTGGGTCGTGTTGTCTCTCAAATGTGTCCAAAAACAGTCCCACTCTCTCACATGTCTGTCGTACATCTGCAGACAATCTTTACACACTCTATCACGCTTGAGAATGAAACAACCTCCTTCAGATAAGCCCACCACTACTCTCACAGCTCAGGAGACCTAGTTCATAAAGTTCGAAAGTTCGGAAACTCGACCAGTCTTGCTTACTCAGGTGAGTTAACGTGCTCTCGTAGTGATTATGCCGCTCCTCTGTTACTCTATACGGCTTTGACTCTGTATTCATTGTGCGAGAGATTTTACCCTAATACACAGGTCTCACGTTTCTCTGCGCGCGTGGCTATTTCTGTAGTGAGCAGGCTTCGACTTCGGATCGTGTTCGAGTAGTTAATGTATGACATGCAGTGCCTTCGTAGTTTTTTTTTTACGCCACCCCCAGTTGCCTCTCGGCCTTTCCGCGCGTCCGCAGCCTCGTAGGCGCTTAAGTGGTCGAGTTTTGGCGTTTGTGTGATAGCCACGTCGACCTCACCGAACGTGAGTGGAGTTACGGCCTCCTCATATCTGGGGTGCCGTTGCCACAATGAGGGGTCATAGCTTAAACATGTACTTAGCAAACCCTAATCCAGCGACCGCTGGTCAGATCGCGCGAATACTCGTACGGGGTACTCTGTATGATGTTTTGAGCGACTTATTAACTACCGTGCTCCGAGCTAGGCCTTTACTAACCTCTAAGAACAGCAGCCGTGCTCAAGTCCACATCTCTCTCCTCTCGGTTCGTACTCTACGAGCTTACGCGACACTCTCGATGTGTGACCTTGCAGCGCCTCTCGTGCTAGGAGTTTGTTACTATCTCGGTATTTGCGACGACCGGACATTCGCTCTTCTTTACTACCTCCTGAGCTCGAGCACACCATACCGTCGAGTCACGCGGATCCGCCAGTCGAGTGAGATTTGCTGTGGTGTATGCTGTGCACTCGACGTGGGGCGTTACATCAGTCCATCATTCTCTGTCCAACCCTCTACTCCCGAGACGCTAGAGTATAGAGCGTACGACGTGACTTATTCACGGCGTGGGTGAAGAGCATGTACTCTAGACTAGGACTCATTCCTCACACACTACCACTTGAGACTCTGTCTCTTCAAAGCTCTCGTGTAGACCCGCGCACCATTTTTTCCGGAGTAGAGCGAGGAGTAACTCCGCGCTGCGCAGGATTCTAGACTCTAGTCGACCCGGATTTGCGAATTATCTTCGCCAACTGCTGGTAGATATTGCCTAGGTGCTACTGGTGGCTCCCGTGAGGCCTAAGAACAGCATTGCCAGCCCCGAGGAGGCATCGTACGCAAAAGCACCCTACGTAGTTTATACGGATTTAGGACTTAGCGCCCTAATCCCAGTTGACTCGGCTCGGTTAGTGTAGTTTTGGTAGCGTACTTCTCTACTCAGCAAAATCCAACTACTAGTTAGAGTAAGCTCGGTGACATCACGCCAGCTATAGTAGATTATAATGATAGTGTATATTTTCGTGACAGGGAGTTTCTCATCACTACGTGAGCGAGGAGTAGGTCGATAGGGGAAGCTAAGAAGTAACTCACTATACCTATAAAGGTCCAGCACCCTATGTCCAGAGTCAGAGACGACGTGAGACTAAGTAGAGAGGTTATGTGTAGCGAATCGGCTCAGAAGGCCTAATGAACAGCATAACTCTATATCACGTCGCATGGTGGCACTCCTCTACGGCAAATTCCCAAGGTTCTTGTAATTATCAGGCTGGTATGTCGCCAATTCGCACAGTACCATACGGGCTCTGATTGTGTGAGTATTCTGCGACTTCTCTCTAGAAAACCGACACAGTCCGAGAAGCGCCTGGCATGCCTCGCAGAGACTCCAGGAATTTCATGGAAAATATCCGAAATACTGAATTGTGATCGCCAACTCAATTGATGTTTTTATCGTAGGTAGATATTATGCCTCATTACAACCGAGCTTATATAGGAGAGTATTAGCTGATAGTTAGGGTATTGAATAAGCTAAGTGAAGAACACCCTAAGTCCTCAGCGACTCCGTACTTATATATGTATCTCATAAGTGAGTCGGAAAGATAATCTAGATCTATAGTGAATGGATTACAGTATAGGGTATATTTAGAGCGTAATAATATATTGGGTTGCAACTCTAAAGGGACGATCCAGGCTGATACGGAGTATAAGGAAGGCCTAGGTCGTTCTCGAGATAGAGCGGAAATTATCAGGCAGCTCGCAAGCAATCACCCACTACTGGATGTCGAGATATAATGGAGCGTGTAGCAGGCCACGCCAGTTGACTCGGTCCGTGATACGATGGTTGATAGTGGATTTGAGGGTAAACTCTGTCCCCGGACGGGCGTGCCTTTCTCTCAGTGCAAAACCAAACGTACGCGAAAGGTGGAGCTCCGCAGTGCATCCGCCTCATAGCTGAGTATTATTAGTTGTGTTTTTCGCGTGAATAGTTCTACTACTATATCACGTAATGTAGAAGTCAGTAAGGCGATAAGTGGGGTGAATACTAAGGTAATGAATAACACCCTAGTTCCAGTACGTAACCGCTGTATCCAGATGACGTGAAGTAATACGTACTATGAGAGGACATAAGGGTGATTGATATGCGAAATCAGGTCTCGAGGCCTAAGATAACAGGCAGCTCTACGTCTAGCAAAGCACCCTACGGTCTGAGTAATTTAGGATTATTGCTGCCCACGCCAGTGATCTCTCGGACCGGTAGGGAGTTTGGTTGCTTCTCTATCTCCAAAATACCTAACACGTTTAGTGACGAAGTCTCTCGTAGCTAATCCGTTCCAACCATAGGTTTTATGTGTTTGCTAATGGATAGTTACCCTCACGAGCGAGAGTAGCGAGCCGGGTGTGAAGCTAATAGAAGACTCCTTATAGTACCTCATAGTCAGGACCTGCTGTTCCTATCCAGATAGAACGATAGACGACAGGTACAGTTAAGGGTATTGATAGCGTATACTGTCTTAGGTAAAGGCTATAGTATACAGCTCAGCTCCGTCGTACAAGCACCCTCTTCGGGTTCGGATTAGGATTAGTCAGCCCACTGCCGTCTAAGTGACTTACGGTACTGGTTAATGTGTACGGTTATAATGGAGTTAGTCGAGAGTCCATCTGTCTTGTCGCTCAATTACCATCAGCGTGAGAGCAGGCTAATACTCGTCAGCTGTGATTTAGGATGTTTATAATCTTCGCATCGATGGGCCGGTTTTACGCTCAGCCGAGCGAGTTGATATGATTGCAATAGTGGTGAGACACTTGTACTAGTGATAAGCTTATTACTATGAAAAATGAACATAACAACACGCCGTGAAGTGATTCTCTAAGTGTACGTAAACTCGCGAGACTCTATGTCTAAGAAGTAGCTAAGATAGACATATAATCGTAAACAAGTAGAGGAGAATAACTAGAGGTAGTTTGACAAAAATTCGAGTATCTCGATAGCCTACAGAATTTACAGCAAGACTCGCGAGTACAGAAGCGACAAAAGTCACCTCATCATTAAGGTTTTTTGCAGCTGATTTAGGACTTAGCGCCCACGGCCAGTGACTCGGCCGTTAGGAGTTTGGTAGTAGCCATATTCTCGAGGCTCAGATATATTGAGACAACACGCTGACTCAGATAAAACGTCAGTCTCTCTCCCGAACTCGACAAGGGCGGTTTATTTACTTTAATTTACGATAGACGGTTGGAGTTACCCAATAAGAACACGATGATGTTCTCTCGAGTATGCTTATTACATAGTTGGCTATCTTCAGATGGTTATTTGAGTTCGCTAAGCTAGAAGAACATCCCCTTAGTCCAATGCGACACTGCTTGTTTCACACGTGGAAACAGCAGATGAACGTGTACCTCGGAGCTGCTCTCAGTACAGTGGCATAAAGCTGGAGATTGAAGCGAAGATAAGATCTATTTGTTACGAGGCTCGTATACGGCTGCAGGAATCTTTATTAATAAGATCGAAAGCAGTACACGTCTGTGTAAGTGACAACTCCAGTTGTGTTACGATTATTACAAGAGAATGACGTTTAGTTGCTCTCTAACGACCACGTGTCTCTGAGACGACGGAATCGGGATCGTTTTGGTTGATTTCATGGCGCCTTCTCTTTCAACATAAAGGTCATCTATCATCGTCACAATAGTGCGGATTTTCATATTTGGAAGACGGCTGCTCCGACCAGCTAGGTTTAGTGTATTTATTCGCTAAGATGTTCCTCACGATCAGTGCGTGTAGCGAGGGTGATGAAAGCTTAAGTAAAGAAACTACACCCTAAGTCCAGCGACCGCTGTCCAGAGACGAAGACGACGAGGACAGTAAGGGTTGATCGAACGGTCGAGGCCTAAGAACAGCAGCCGTCGCAAGCACCCTCGGTTCGTATTAGGACTTAGCGCCCACGCCAGTGACTCGGCCGGTAGGGAGTTGTGGTGCGCTCTCTCAGCAAAACCACACGTTGAAGCGGCATCCGCCAGGGTTAAGTAGTGTTTATTCATGCATCGCGCAAGTGTTCTTCCTCACCTGAGCTGAATGAACAGTTAGGACGTTTTAGGGGGTGATAGCTTTTATGTATAAAAGAAATCTACTCGCTATATAAGTGATTCTCAAACGTTGCAGAATGACCGCTATGATCCATGAAGACTGAAGATAACGACTATAGTAGGACTCAGATAATAGGATTGAGCGAATCGGTTCACGTAGCCTAGGTAACATAGCGCTACGTACGCTAATAAGCACCCTTCGTATTCGGTAATTAGTGAACTTAGCGCTCCACGCCTCATATAGTTGACTATCGTGCACTAGGTTGAGTAGATTTGTATAGTGCGCTATTACTCTCCTCAATGCAAAACCACACTAGTGAGAGCGGGCATCTGTCCAGCTAGGTTAGTGTTATTTTCGCATAGTGTGGAGGATTCCCTCACCAGCTGAATGACTGATAGGCTAGAGGGGGTTGAAGCTATAGGTGAAAGTGAATAAACATACCCTTAATGATTATAACCTAGTGCGGACCTCGATCCATGGAGACTCTCGCGTGTAGATTGTCGGACAATGACCCCGGAGGTGGAGGCAGATTTCCAAAGGGAATATATTTCCGATCTGCGTACACCGGCTTCCGAGGCCTAAGCATTACCACGCAGCGATTTCTCTCTCAGCGTACTAGAGCACTCGGTTCGTATTTAGGACGTTGTAAAGCGGTGCCTCCCTGTGACAATCTCTCTACGCTATCCGAATGACAATCGGAGCCCCTTGAGCAGTTGGTTGTAGAGGTGCTACGCTATTGTCAGGTGTTATCTATCCGCGCTTCATGTCGTCGTTCTGGAGTTGAACCCAACATTCTAGACGTTTTCCTAACTTCTAATCCTTCTCCTTATACTATTAAACTCTTTCCTCCTCTGGGTTCCTCCGATCACCTTCTTATTTCTGTATCCTCTTCTCTCTCTTCAAGTCTTCCGCAAGAAAGACCCCCTTCTATTGAAATAAAACGTTTGTGGCACTTCGGTGCCGCAAGCTGGTAGGACTTGCAGTCGTACTTCTTCGATTTCTCGTGGATGATTATTGCTTCCGTGGGAGGGGTCTCCCGGAGTGTGCAGAACGCATTACCGAGGTGATTCTTTCTGGCATGGAGGCGTACATTCCATTTTCTTTCCCTTCTATTTTGGTTAAACTCTCCTTCTTCTCGCGCAATCTGCCACAGGGATTTTGCCTTCAGGGATTACCATCGTCTTCAAACTCCAGAAACTCACGCAACTTATATTTCATCCCGGAATCGTGCAAAATATATCCTTCTTTACACTAAAAATTCTTTTCTATGTAAAAAATGCAATAATCTCTCTGGTTCCTTTTCTTCACGTTCCTTCCGGCATTTTGCAAAAAATGTTAACTCTAACTTTGCTTATTCCTCTTTTCCTCCTTTAGTATCTTCCGACGGTACAACTGCTGTTTTACTTTCTCCTAAAGCTGAACTCTTCGCTCAAACTTTTGCCCTTATACAACCTTAGACGATTCTGGAGCTATACCTCCTCCTTCAAACCCATCTAACTCATTTATGCCTAAGGTTAGAATATCTTCTAAAGATGTAATTACTGCAGTCTCTGAGCTTAATACTAAGAAGGCGTATGGTCCCGATGGTATTCCTTCTGTGGTTCTCAAAACTTGTGCTTCCGAGATTGCATCATGCCTTGGTAAACTATTTCGTCTTTGTTTTTCTACTTCAATCTTCCCTTCTTGCTGGAAATGTGCGCTCATTCAGCGTGTTTCCGAAGAAGGGGGACCCCTCAACCCTTAAACTACCATCCCATTTCTTTGACCTATGTTCTATCTAAAGTTATCGAATCTATTAATAACAGGAAGATTTGAAAACATCTCAATTCTTCTAATCTTATCATTGATCGCCAGCATGGCTTTCGTAAGAAACGCACTACTGGTGATCTTCTTTCCCTTCTCTCTGACTGTTGGTCCTCTGCTCTTCGGCATTTCGGTGAATCCTTTTGCTGTGGCTCTGGACATATCAAAAGCCTTCGATAGAGTCTGGCACAAAGCTTTGATTTCTAAACTTCCTTCTTTCGGTATCTATCCTTCTCTCTGTGATCTTATCTCTAATTTTCTATTTGGTCGTTCTATAGCAGCTATTGTAGACGGCCACCGTTCTTCCTTTAAATCTATTATTAATAGTGGTGTTCCTCAGGGTTCTGTCCTATCTCCAACACTTTTTCTTCTTTTCATTAATGATCTTCTCTCTGTTAACTCATCTCCTATCCACTCCTGTGCTGATGACTCCACCAACTTTCTTCTTCCAGATTGAAAGACGTTCCTCCCAACAGCAGTTGATAGACTCGAGAAGGGTAGCCTTGGAGCAACTAACCTTTGACCTTTCATGTATTTCAAATTGAGACAGAGAAAACATGGTTGCTTTCAATGTTTCAAACACTCAGTTCCACCATCTCTCCATTCGACTCAATCTTCCACACAGCTATGATGTCTTCTTCGAAAACACACAACTCAAAAATTCCTCTCTCCTTAACATTCTTGGTGTTTCTTTTTCTCAAGATCTTTCTTGGAAAGATTACATTGTTTCTCTTTCTAAACAATCTTATAAGAGGTTTGGCGTTTTGAGGCGCCTACAGCATTTCTTCCATCCAATTCTTCAACACTACAGGGGTGCTGTTCG
The DNA here is from genome assembly GCA_009176605.1 of Armadillidium nasatum. Taxonomy (NCBI): domain Eukaryota; kingdom Metazoa; phylum Arthropoda; class Malacostraca; order Isopoda; family Armadillidiidae; genus Armadillidium; species Armadillidium nasatum. The sequence goes on from SEYY01000200.1 coordinate 87,233, forward strand.
CACTTGTATGGAGATTGCTTCTCACATCTTGGGTGGCTCCACTCATACAGCTCTCCTCGAGAAGGGGGAGTCTAGGGCTTTTCGTGTCATCAACTCTCCTGCTCTTACTAACTCTCTCCAATCTCGATCTGCCCGTCGAATTGTTGCATCATCCTTTCTTTACTATCGCTATTACAACGGACACTGCTCTTCTGAACTCTCTCGTCGCATACCTCCTTCATTTAGAAGATCTTGTGTGACATGTCTTTCTACACAGTCTCATCCTTTCTCTGTCCGACCCCAGACTTAACCGCTATTATCATTGTTACATATACTCTACTGGTAAAGTCTGGAACACACTCCCTTTATCTGTTTTCTCCACTTCCTTTGACTTGCATTCTTTGTTGTCCTCCTTCGGTCAAGATTGGATTTTTCCAGCTCCGGCGGAATTTGCTAGGACTCCGACCTTTGCCCGCCGGAGGATATATATATATACGCTATATATATATATATATATATATATATATATATATATATATATATATATATATATATATATATATATATATATATATATATATATATATATATATATATATATTATATATATATGTATATATATATATATAGTCAAAAGCAATTAATTAACGCTAGAAGAGTGACCCTGGAGTAGTCAACCTTTGCTCTTTCTCGCAGAGGGGAGACTAAACATGCGAATTTTCAATCACCAAAACTCTGATCCTCTCTTTCTACTAGATATAATTCTACAGAAATCAAACTTTAGTCTGTCCCTAAATATTCTGGCTATTTGTTTTTATCGTTATAACTTTAAAGGATTACAATACTTCTCTATGAAAACAAGCTTCTAAGATGTTTAATGTTCTGGGGCTCTTTCGAAATTTTTCTACTTTTCACAGATGCCTTGTTTTCACGTTTGCACATCTGGGATGGTTCCACTCATGATGCTTTTGAAAAGATGGAGTCTGTCTTTTTGTCTTATCAGTTCTTTCACATTAATTCTCTCCAAACTCTTTGTGCACGTCAAATTTCTGTGTTACTCACTATAACCAGCTCTGCTCTTTTGAACTCTACAGTCGC
>SEYY01000200.1:93309-95809 GCA_009176605.1 Armadillidium nasatum
ATATATATATATATATATATATATATATATATATATATATATATATATAAATACTTCTTTCAAACGCGACTTTAAAAAATCATTTTAAATTTATTTCATATTACGCTTTCTATATTTCTTTCAAGCTATGACCTTAAAAAAAATTATTTTCTCGCATATTAATAATAATAAAATATTTATATGCCCTCATATGTACACAATCATCAACAAACACAAAGGTTCAAATGCATATTCTTACAATCAAACATACTCACGCATAATATATAATAACCATTTGAATTGGTGCGTAGACGTATATATATCCTCATGTACACACACATGCACGTATAGACACACACAAATAATCCTTCAGGCATACACATGAACGGACATATACGCGCACTTATTTCTCAATACTTAGACATTATGATGCTTCTTTCTCTCTTTCTCTCTTTCCGTTTTTGTGAATTCATTCCGAATTCTATTAAGTCGTATCATTAAAATTATTCGACGTACTATTTTCCATTGAACCACACCTTCACCAGAGTAATTTCTAAGTTTCAAATCACACTATTCCCCACACCTCTTTTGAATTTACCATCATTTTATTTACACTCAAATTAATTTTATTCTTACTATTTCATATTTCAATTATATAAATAAATGTACACACCACTCAGCTTCCTATCTATTCTATTTTATTCATTTTTTATATATTTAATAAACATATATACGGTATAGAGTTGCCAGATACTACTGTATTCCCTATATTTAACATGCCTCTAAACATTATCTAGTAAGTACACAAGTTTCTGTGACGTCATAACCACGTGAATATTTCTTTCATAGCCAACCAATATCCAAATCTTAATATTTCATGCTCATCATCCTTATTTCAAATGACGTATAACATGACCATTTGCTTACAGTGTATGATTCAATTGTTTGTGTCATTATCACGAGAATTTGTATTATCAACATGTGCCATGGTTTAAATCTTTATCTATTTTCGTCTTTATGGATAACTTCACATTCTCTTTATCATATATTTTGCAACTTAAAATTAGTTTCATTATACAGAGAGATATACATTCCCAGCGAGAAATTTCGAAACATAGTATGGCATGATGTGTAATCATACATAAAATAATAAATCATCATGTAAATTCTGCTCATACACCATTATATTCGCCTATTCAGAGTATCTGAACCTGATTTTACTTGTGCTGTTGTTCTTTGGCTTCGTTTTCATCATGCTTTAAGGTATTATGCTTTCACATTACATGATAATTACATATACACAGTATTTATATTACTTTATAAACATATCTTCCAAATTTCATGAGTATGACACCTCTCTATGATATTATCACATCCTCACAGACACAGAAGTTAACGACTTATTTACTTTTTTTCTACAAACAATTATGAACCTATGACATTTATTCACGTGCTCGCAGTATCTGATTTTTCCATGAATATTACTTCAGTCAAATATTCATGACGTCATACCCTTCTCCGTACCAAAACAACGTCTTATATTCGGAAAATCATGTTTTGACATTATATACACAAAAGTATTTATATAACAATTTTTCTATACATTTCTGAATAATTTATCAGTTATCCAACTTTTAATGAAATCTGGCACACTGTATATTTACTAATACCTAACATAAATATATTTTCAAATATGAATCTAAATATTTAAATATTGTGACGTCATACATTTTCTTTCTTACTCTGTATTCGTAGTTATAATCATGAGTTTTGTTTGTGACGTCACAACCATAAATTCGATATCCTTTTTCTTTTCAAGTCGCGACATGAAATAAGAATCATGAAACTAATTGCATAATAATTATAATAACAACTGTTATTATATAATAATTTATATAAATTTAAATAACTACTACCATCAATTACATTTCTTTAGCGTATTTCTATTATTTTTATCATCATTGTTATATAATTATTATAATAATCACTGATAGTATATAAAATTATATAACTACTATCACCAAATATATTTCTTTATCGTATTTCTATTTTTTATTTACGTTTTCACCTCACGTTCTCCAACATATTCCTCACGTCCTCTAACTTTAAAACTTTAATATGATAAAAGTCACATCGTTATATCTCTATCACATACCTTGCATAACTTTGTGTACATTTATATCCTATGCTCTTCAATTAATTACTTAATACATCATCTAACTTTTGACGCATAAACAAACTCAAAACGTAATATCTCCAAGACATTTTATATGGAACTAATGGCTTATACACAACTTTTCACTAACATTGAGCATTGATATGATCATCACGGTGTATGCTTCGTATTTTCCTTAATCATTCATAACCCTAACACGAATAATAAATTAATATTTTCGATTTGAAGTCTAATTTGTATAAACATTTTTATTATTCATGCATATTCTATCTATCTTCTAATGTTCATACATGATACTCGATCTGGATATTTAGAATGGTTTTTTCATAGAGATGGTTGTTACTT
>SEYY01000200.1:100809-128079 GCA_009176605.1 Armadillidium nasatum
ACGTGTCACAGGAGTGTTAATGTTAAAATAGTCGGAAATTGTGAAAATAAGTTGTAGTAGGAGACATTTAGGTTGTTAGTGAAAGAATCCCTGTCCAACTGGGTCTGAGAGAGAAGCAAAAAGTTAGGATGAGAATGAGAGGGGTGATACTCCACGGATTCGATATTAGCACGAAGGTCAAGGACGTTAGCAAAGTCAATAGAAAGCCCCCGTCTACACCAAACCCCACGTTCACGCGATCTTGTCATTCAAAGCAACAAAACGCTCACCCCTACACATACACTCAAAAAACACCCTCACACACACGTAAACGCACGAACGTTTATATACTCACAGTAAACTAATGTAAAACGGAAATATAAAACAAAATTAAAGGAACGTACAGCACTTACATTAAGCAATCAAAAATAAAACAATTAAAATAAATGGGCGAATAAATAGGTTTATATTTAAAGAAAACTATTTAAAAATTGAGGTAGCAATGGAGGAGACCAACTGACAAGGCACTGGAGGGAGATGCAAGAATGTCGACCGTACACAAGTCATATGGGAAAGATGGATGTTCCGGAGGACCGATGGTGAGTGGCCGTCCGGATCATATCAGTAAATATTTCATATATTGGAAGAGGTTCGCAGACATTCAAGTGTCTGCATCCCCTCTCGACAATAAGGGAATCGAGAATAATAAAATAGGTATATTGATATAAACCAATAGGGTGAATCGGGAAAACAATAAGAGGAATTTATGAAAACACTAATAAACTGAGTGGGGTAGTGGGAAGAAAAGCAATAATCTTTTGCAAATGCAATTTGAAAAATGGTATCGGAGCCCCTAAAGTTCCCTGCAAAGGTTCAATTTTGGCTCTCATCATACCCAGCAAAACGCCAAAAATTAACAAGTTTGATCCTCATGCCTAGCTTGCCGCGCAATAATTCATAGAATATTTCAGGAGAGCCCCACAACATAGGGTCAGTTTGGGCGTGAATAGTCAATATGATAAATCTGGTTTCATTCCTGGCATGTCTATGTATAAGGGCCTTTAGACCTTGTATCTGATCAAGAAACAAACATTCTAGTTCAACAGACAATTATTAAACATTTCCATTTAGGTATTTAATAACACCAAAAAATTTCAATAATTTTATTGACTGAATTGGTACTTTTAGTATTATCAGTGTGCTACAAACTTATTTTATATTTCATGTCAAAATAATATAAAATTTATAAACTAAAAAAAAGGAACATACGAAACAAACATTTTAGTTCTTAATGTGAACTAGACGTTACGATGATAAATGACTAAGAGATTTACTATTACGTCTTTACTTAAAGTTTAAAAGAAACAGAATATGAAATTATGGACTACTTTGACAAAGAATACGAAGAACGAGTGAAGAAGTTTACATATGTAATAAAGTTAATAGCTACCAAAAATAAAAAGCTTTGGAAAGCAAAAACCAAATTCTTCAAATAAAAAAAAATAAATTTTTTTTTTTGGAAAAATAAGTTGGGCTTAAAACATACCTTGTAAAAAATTGGAAATTTTGTTTAAAACCTTAAAATACTAAAAGAAAAATCTAGCGTCTTCTAGCACCTTTTTTGGCTGTTGGTTTTTCACTTAACCAATCATAAAGCTGCTTGGAAGTGATATTCAAACTGTACTGAACATCCAAATACTTAAGAGTATAATTGATTCGAGCTGTTTCTGAGGAGCTGTCATTTAAATCACGAAAGATTTTCAATGCTACTTGTTTTTGTTGTTCACCTTCAGGAACTGTGAAAGTCGAAACAGTTCTTAAGTTTTCTCTTCCTTTCTTCTGAACCCATTGATACAAAAGCTTAGAAGGAAGTTCCTTATCCATGTAGAGAGAAACGTATCTGCAAAATAATAATAATAATAATAATAGTAATAAAAAAACTGAAAAAATTATATGGTATAAAATTAAAAAGTAAATATACACTGACCCCAATCATATTGAGAGTCATCGGAATATGATGATTGCGTTGGTGCTGTCAAGACTACTACAACCTACCATGGTACACGGTCCGTTCTCCATTAATTTTTGCAATGTTCAAATTTCCACTCTATTGAATATAATCTCTCTTGATCTTAACCATAACTATACAATATTCCTCTTACTGACTCAATTCTCAATTTTCAGTCATGCGAAAGTTTCGTACATGTACGCAACAATATTACCATTCTCACATTAATTTTGAGTCTCCTTAATTTTCTGCTTTACAGCATAGGCTTTCTTGCCAATCTAAATAATGTCATATTTGTTTATTTATCACTTACTTCTATTGCGTATCCTAAATTCTTTGACTATCTAAACTCCAAATAGGGCACATCTTTCCATTTCCCAGGAATCGTTATCATTTTGAGTGACTTCAATGTTTACCAATGCCAATGACTTTCTACTTGTTCTTAAGATACAGCTAGTGAACATGTCAACCATTTTTCTTTTTAGAACCACCATGAGCCGTTGGTCCAACTCTCTTACCCATATACTTTATCATCTTGGAGATGAACTCAACTTAATTGAACACCGTAACTTCCAATCTTTCTCCTTCCATTATTAAACTATTACAATCCCTGGATCCCTCCGATCATAACTCTGTATACTGTTCTGTTCCGGTGAGACGTTTTTGACACGCTGGTGCTGCTAAATCGTCAAACTTGCGGTCGTACTTCTTTGATTTACCATTGAATGATTTGTTTCCGTGAGAGGTTCCTCAGAGTGTGCAGATCCATAGTCAATTCGCTTCGAAGTAAAGCACACATTCCATCTTTTACTTCAACTAAACTTTAAAAACCTTGATTTAACTCAATGTGATCTCGTATTATTCGCTGCAGTGACGACAAATTCGTAAATTACTGTAGTTATCAAACCCCAAAACTTGTTCTAATTACATTTCATCCCACAATCTCAAAATCTGTTCTTTGAGATACTTCAAATAAAATTTCCTTTGCAGAAAATGCAACAATCTGGTTCCTCTATTCCACGCTCTTTCTGGCATTTTGCAAAAATATCAATTCTAACTTTGCTTCTTCCTCATCCTTTACGGAAATCTTCTGCTGAAGCTGAACTTTTCTCTAAAACATTTGCCTCTAATTCTACCATAAATGATTTTCGAGGCTATTTCTCTTCCTCCACCTCCTACCAAATCATTTATGCTGAAGTTAATAATGTAATTTTTATTTAAAAATGTTTTTCCTTCTCTCTGTAATTTTGCCTATAATTCCACTCAAAGATTCTGGACCTCTCTCATCAATTAAGCTTAAATTGCAATTTCTTATAAAAAAGTTATTTCAGCTCTCTCCGAGTTTAACACTGAGAAACCGTACGGTCTTGACGATATTCTCTACTGTGGTATTGAAAACATGTGTTTCTGAACTTACATCCTAACTTAATAAACTTTTTTGCCTATCAACTTCAACCATTTTCTCTTGCTAGAAAACATGCGCTTATTCAGTCTGTTCCAAAGAAAGGAGACCTTCTCACAACCCTCAAATCATCTTCCTATCGCTTTTAATACTGTTTCTTCCAAAGTTCTCTAATCAATCATTAACAAGATCTTTCTAATCTCATTTCTACTCGGAAATATGACTTGCAGTATGATTCTCTATTTATGAGAATTTCAGTGGAAATTTTGCTCTAGCGCTAGGCATATCAAAACCTTGGTTCTAAACTTCCCTCTTTCGGTATCTATTCTTTCCTCCGACTTCCTTTTTGGCTGTTCAATACTTTACATTCTTCAAATTTATCAATAGCAATGTTCCTCAGCTTTTTGTTCTATCACAAACTTTTTTTTCTCCTTTAACATCGATGATCTCTTTTCAGTCACTTCGTCTATCCACTCTTCATTACTTCAAACTAAATGACGACACACTCAACAGCAAAAAGTTAATGCTATTAGGATGGCCTTGGAGGAACTGACAACGAAAACATGGTTGGCCTTTACTTACCTGAAGAGGCATAAAAAAAATTAACTACAATAGAAAGAAAATTACAAATTATTGTACTGGAAATATTGCACAGCAATTTAAGAAATACTTACTTGCAGGTGAGGGCGATTCTTTTTTGTTCCGAAGCATCTGGATTTAAATTATCATAAAAACTAAGAATATCATGCCTCTCATCTTCAGGCCATTCAGAGGATAAACTTTTCCGTCCCATACTTTTTTTGGGTCCTTTAGAAGCACTTGTAGTACTTGCTCTGGAATAATATATTATATATATATATATATATATATAATATATATATATATTATTTATCTTTAAAAAACCACTAGGATAAAACAATAAATAGTTAAAAGGGGAAGACGTTGATAATAAAACATTAAAAACGAAAAAAATAGAAGTGAGGTTAAATTTAAAACGGCGCAATATTTCAGAGTTGCTAACTGAACTCTCTTGTCAAGCGCAATTGAAGGAATAGGAGAGTAAAAAGAATGATTATTTGAAGAACGCACTTATTTAAAAGGATGGGGGCCGGAAGAACGTACGAACAAAATTTAAGATTAGAGGCAGAGAGCGCAGGCGCGGAAAAAAAAAACGAACATATTAATAAACACATATGCGCAGAAGAAGTTGCTCAAAAATATACATGATGATAATAATAATAAAACGATAAATAATAATAATAATAATAATAATAATAATAATAATAAAATAATTTGATTTATTGATTTAAAAGTGATTTTATGTAGCTAATAGTAAAGTGATCTAGGTCGAAGAAACCAGGGGAGGTATTAAAATTATGGTGATTCATTATGAAGAAAGATTCAACTAATCTGTTATTGTTTTTTCTGTTTGAACGGTAGACAAATTTGGCTGCATTCCAATTAATTGTATGATTTTCCATTATGTGAGTGAAGATTGCATTACTTGTATATGACGTTGTATATCTGTTTTATGTTGTGAAAGACGGAACTGTAATGTTTTTAGGGTTTCACCATAATATGCTTTTTGGCAAGTATTGCAGGGGATCTTATATATATATATATATATATATATATATATATATATATATATATATATATATATATATATATATAATATATATATATATATATATATATATATATATATATATATATATTATATATATATATATATATACATATATCATCATCACCGTCCAAACCGGTAGGCCTGTGCCTGTCGGGTGCTACTACTCCAAAATCTCTTTGATTGTCCGAGGTGTAGCATTGGTTTCTTGAGCGGTGTGTCTTTTTAAGTAGCAGGCTTGCTAGGCCTGTCGCCACAACCTCCAAATAATGCTGGAGGCACATGGGAAGGGACAAACAGCTGATAAGTCTTCCCAACCCTATCAACTTATTGAAAAGTCTAGTTGTAAGACTTTATGATTCAGATGTCATATTGAATCACGTTCAAAATAATCAATATTCAAGTTGAAATTTGCAAATATTTAATTTTCTTTGTATTAATTCCAAATCAGTACATCGTATTTTACTTTTGTTGCTTCACAAGAATTTTTTTTCTTATTTAAATTAAATTTTACTATTTATCTTAATTTCGAAAAAAAATAACTTTATATTAAAATTTTTGTTTATTATTCATAAATTCATCCTGGCTTGAATATTGATGTTTTCTTCTCACTCATAACCTTCTTCTCTAAATCAAGTTTCTTCTGAGAGTTTAATTTTTAGTCTAAGATTACCACCTTTCTTCTCTTTCTTGGTGTTTTCCTTCCAAAATCTTACTCTTTCTTCTCTTTTTAACACGTCTTACCCCAATGACATCTGAACCATATATATATATATATATATATATATATATATATATATATATATATATATATATATATATATATATATATATATATATATATATATATATATATATATATATATATATATATATATATATATATATATATATATATATATATATATATATATATGGGATGCTAAGGGTATTCCCATCTCATCCCGGTGCCCAATGGTTCGTTCCATTTCGCGCTCACCTTCTACTAAATCGGAGTAAACTCTCCTTCGCAAACACAGAACATTAATACAGACACCCTTTAAAAGAAAATTTAAAAAACAAAACAAAATGATGGCCTCGAGAAAAGTAGCCTCGGAGAAACCACGGAGGGCGGCTTCCAAATATAACCCCCCATCACCACTTGGGAGTTGGTGGCCTCCGGTGATGGGGTTGGTGCCACCAGGACACAGCTGCCGGCTTGTCCTGATGCACGGTCAATTTTTTTCATTAATTTCTGCAACATTTGCTGCCTGCACTCTAATTTCCACTTTGTTGAACATCACCTCTCTTCTTCTAGACCTCACCTCTTTTTCCTTACCGAAACTCAGATGTCTGAGCGTTCTGATAGCAAACCCTATTCTGTTTCCTCCTACTGTCTCTATCCTCAATTTTCAGCCAAAGGCGGTTGTTGTGCATACGTGCGCAACGATGTTGTTTGTTCTCGTGTCTCTAATTTGGAGTCTTCTGAATTTTCCACCTTATGGCTTAAGGCTCTCTTGCCATTCTACGACTAAATTCATTTGTTCTGTTTATTTATCTCCTAATTCTACTGACTATCCTAAATTCTTCGACTATTTAAACTCCAAAATAGAGCACATTCTCTCTTTTTCTCCTTTCTCTGAAATCATCATATTAGGTGATTTCAATGTTCACCACCGCCAATGGCTTTCATCTAGTTCTCATGATCCAGCTGGTGAACGTGCCTTCCATTTCGCTATCCAAAACGACCTTGAGCAGTTGGTGCAACTCCCTACCCGTATCCCTGATCGTCTTGGAGATGAACCCAACATTACTAGACCTTTTCCTAACTTCTAATCCTTCTCCTTATATTGTTAAACTCTTTCCTCCTCTGGGTTCATCCGATCACCTTCTTATCTCTGTATCTTCTTCTATCTCTTCAAGTCTTCCGCAGGAAAGACCCCCTTCTTTTGAAAGGAAACGTTTGTGGCATTTCGGTGCCGCAAGCTGGTCGGACTTGCGGTCGTACTTTTTCGATTTCCCGTGGAATGATTATTGCTTCCGTGGGAGGGGTCCCTCGGAGTGTGCAGAACGCATTACCGAGGTGATTCTCTCTCAGGCATGGAGGCGTACATTCCATATTCTTTCCCTTCTACTAAACCTAACAAACCTTGGTTTAACTCTGCTTGTTCTCGTGCTATCCGCCGCAGGGATGCTGCCTTCAGGGATTACCGTCGTCTTCAAACTCCAGAAACTCACGCAACTTATATTTCATCCCGGAATCGTGCAAAATCTATTCTTCGTAACACTAAAAACTCTTTTCTCCGTAGAAAATGCAATAATCTTTCTGGTTCCTCTTCTTCACGCCCTTTCTGGCATTTTGCAAAAAATGTCAACTCTAACTTTGCTTCTTCCTCTTTCCCTCCTTTAGTATCTTCCGACGGCACAACTGCTGTTTTACCTTCTTCTAAAGCTGAACTCTTCGCTCAAACTTTTGCCTCTAATTCAACCTTAGACGATTCCGGAGCTATTCCTCCTCCTTCAACCCCTCTAACTCATTTATGCCTAAAATTAGAATTTCTTCTAAAGATGTCATTTCTGCTCTCTCTGAGCTTAACACTAAGAAGGCGTACGGTCCTGATGGTATTCCTCCTGTGGTTCTCAAAACTTGTGCTTCCGAGCTTGCACCCTGCCTTGGTAAACTATTTCGTCTTTGTCTTTCTACTTCAACCTTCCCTTCTTGCTGGAAACGTGCGCTCATTCAGCCTGTGCCGAAGAAGGGGGACCCCTCTCAACCCTCCAACTACCGTCCCATTTCTTTAACCTCCGTTCTTTCTAAAGTTTTCGAATCTATCCTTAACAGGAAGATTTGGAAACATCTCAATTCTTCTAATCTTATCTCTGATCGCCAGTATGGCTTTCGTAAGAAACGCTCTACTGGTGATCTTCTTTCCCTTCTCTCTGACTCTTGGTCCTCCGCTCTTCGGCATTTCGGTGAATCTTTTGCTGTCGCGCTGGACATATCGAAAGCCTTCGATAGAGTCTGGCACAAAGCTTTGATTTCTAAACTTCCCTCTTTCGGTAATCTATCCTTCTCTCTAATTTCCTTTCCGGTCGTTCTATAGCAGCTGTTGTAGACGGCCACCGTTCTTCCTTTAAATCTATTAATAGTGGTGTTCCTCAAGGTTCTGTCCTATCCCCAACACTTTTTCTACTTTTCATTAATGACCTTCTCTCTATTACTTCATCTCCTATCCACTCCTATGCTGATGACTCCACCCTTCATTATTCCTTTTCAATTTGAAAAACGTCCCACCCAACAGCAGTTAATAGACTCGAGAAGGGTAGCCTTGGAGCAACTAACCTCTGATCTTTCACTTATTTCAAATTGGGGCAGAGAAAACATGGTTGTTTTCAATGCCTCAAAAACTCAATTTCCTTCATCTCTCCACTCGACACAATCTTCCACACAACTATGATATCTTCTTCGAAAACACACAACTCAAACCTTCATCTGTTCCTTAATATTCTTGGTGTTTCTTTTTCTCGTGATCTTTCTTGGAAAGATCACATTACTTCTCTTTCTAAACAAGCTTCTAAGAGGTTGGGTGTTCTGAGGCGCCTTCAGAATTTCTTTCACGCCACCCCAGTTGCTTGCTCTGTATAGGGGTGTTGTTCGCCCCTGTATGGAGTACGCTTCACACATCTGGGGTGGTTCCACACACATACAGCTCTCCTAGAAAAGGTGGAGTCTAGGGCTTTCGTCTCTTATCAACTCTCCTGCTCTTACTAACTCTCTTCAATCTCTTTCTGCCCGTCGAATTGTTGCGTCACTCTCTCTTTACTATCGCTATTACAACGGACACTGCTCTTCTGAACTCTCTCGTCGCATACCTCCTCCATTGAGAAGAGCTCGTGCGACACGCCTTTCTACACAGTCTCATCCTTTCTCTGTCCAACTCTCTGACCCCAGACTTAACCGCTATGCTCAATCTTACATGTACTCTACTGGTAAAGTCTGGAACACACTCCCTTCATCTGTTTTCCCAACTTCCTTTGACTTGCATACTTTCAAACGCCGTGTATCTGGACATGTCGGCCTCCACTTTGACCATGATTATCCGATTTTCCCAACTCTGGTGGAATTTGGTAGGCCTCTGGCCTTTGCCCACCGGAGGAAAATAAAAAAAAAAAAAAAAAAAAAAAAAAAAAAAAAAAAAAAAAAAAAAAAAATATATATATATATTAATATATATATATATATATATATATATATATATATATATATATATATATATATAACTCTCCTACTCTTACTAACTCTCTTCAATCTCTTTCTGCCCGTCGAATTGTTGCGTCACTCTCTCTTTACTATCGCTATTACAACAGACACTGCTCTTCTGAACTCTCTCGTTGCATACCTCCTCCATTGAGAAGAGCTCGTGCGACACGCCTTTCTACACATTCTCATCCTTTCTCTGTCCAACTCTCCGACCCCAGACTTAACCGCTATGCTCAATCTTACATATACTCTACTGGTAAAGTCTGGAACACACTACCTTTATCTGTTTTCCCAACTTCCTTTGACTTGCATACTTTCAAACGCCGTGTGTCTGGACACGTCGGCCACCATCGACCATGATTATAGACCTTTCCCAACTCCGGTGGAATTTGGTAGGCCTCCTGGCCTTTGCCCACCGGAGGAGACATAAATATATATATATATATATATATATATATATATATATATATATATATATATATATATATATATATATATATATATATATATATATATATATATATATATATATATATATATATATATATATATATATATATATATATATAAGTGTATGTGTGTGATAGGACGATTAATCGTCGTCGACAATTTTCACAAGATAATTTGCTGATTAATTTACATATATTGGCTTTTAAATATCTTTTTGCTCCATCTTCTTCTATTGAGAGTGAAAGGCTGTTTAGTTATGGGGGTCAAATACACACTTCAAAGACGAAATTATCCAAAGAAACTGGAGAAAAGATTGCTTTTGCACCACAATTGAAGAACTCTAAATTTTAAGTACTAGAATTTATAGATATCAAAGTACTGGTCATAAGTTAATGAAATTTGTACATGAACATCTTTAACGAGTTCGTAAATCATTTAGATGACGAGGGATTCCACGCTAGCTATTTTCAGGAGGATAACACCACTTGCCACACATTCAACGTCAGCATGCACGAAAATGAGACCTTCATTAACCATCGTGTAATTTCCAAGGGACTTTGGTAACCAAGGTCGCCGGACCTTGCCCGCAGGATTTCTTCCTGTGGGACATGCTGAAAGGGTAAGTGTATCGCAACAAGGCAAGTACTCTCATACAGCTGAAAGACAACATTCGGCAAGCAATTGAAGCTGTGACTCCCAATATGTTGGCGGAAACCCTCCATAACATGTAAAATCGTGTGCAGACATTCCTTGATGCTAAAGGCGATCACTTTCAACATCTGGTGAGATATCAGCACGATTCTCAAATACCAAGGTTTATTCATACCCATTTTTAAAAATTTATTCACCACTACTTTGATGTCTATAAGCTCAAATCTGGGGCCGAGAGCGAGAGGGTCACCCTGTATTATATTATATATTAAGATTACATGTATTTATTTACACATTTGAACAAATATGACGATTTAATTCATTCTTATTATAAAATTTTTAAATTTATTATCATAATGGAAATTTTTTAAATATACTTTTTCCATCATCAAAAAATTCTTAATCATACCATCACTAATATATATATATATATTATATATATATATATATATATATATATATATATATATATATATATATATATATATATATATATATATATATATATAAATCCATAGAAGGGTGCTTGTTACCCCTACTGGGGCTACATTGGCATTTTGTTGGGGGCTCCTGGGTTACAGGAGCAACCAACCAAGGTCAAGCAACGCCAACAGGGCACAACAACTGTTGCGACAAATTTAGCAATAATAAGACAGAAAAATTTTTCGCACGCCAGGACTCGAAACCACTGACAACAGCGTCGCCGTTAGACAGTGAACACAAGGCTCTACCACTGAGCTACGCCGCCTTCCCAAAAAAGAAGCATAAGTGCTTGAAAACTGTTCTACTATGCCTTCTTTTTTGGGAAGGCGGCGTAGCTCAGTGGTAGAGCCTTGTGTTCACTGTCTAACGGCGACGCTGTTGTCAGTGGTTTCGAGTCCTGGCGTGCGGAAAATTTTTCTCTTTTAACTTTGATGACAGCTTGTGGAACATCTATTCAAACAGTCATCTTTTCTCGGTTCAGTTCTCTCTTCTCTCACTCAACTTAACTAAAATGTTCAAGCTTGCTTGTAATCTACTGGTAAATTGAAATACACTTCTTTCAATTTTTCAAATTTCCTTAACTTTCACACTTTCAAATGTTTTATACTATAACATGTCGACCTTTGATTTGGCTCACATTTGAAATGTTTCTCCAATTCGGCGGATGTTGTGTGGGTCTCTGGCCTTTTCCTATCAGATATAAAAATTGCTGTGCTTTTGAGTTTAATAATTAGAAGGAAATTGAAAAATATTAGTATTTCTATAACTAAAATGGAATACAATTTTAATTTCCATATTTTAACATGGAAGTTTATCTCATCTTGAATTTCTCTTCTTTTCTTTTTTTTTTTTTTAAAAGTGACAGGTTTCAAATTATTATATTCCATACAAGGTAGAAAATAATTAATGTTTTAAATGATATTTATATTACTAATCTTAACTCCAAATCTACAGAAAGAAAGGCATAATTTTCAATACTCTCACTACTGAGTAGCATAAGAGCCTATAGCTTTTATGGGAAGGGGGAAAGAAGTAATCATATAGAAAGTAAATTTGCTACGAGAACAAAATGCACATTATCAAATTATTATATATTTACAAATTACTTTGGTACTAAAATACTGTAGTTAAGAAATAAAATGTTTAAACAGACATTTCATAATATACGCAAATCGCTATATATATATAAAAAAGTGCTGATATGACAAAAATGTTGAGAAAGAAAGGTGAAAGGACAAATAAATCTTCAATACAGAAAATTAAATTCCTAGTCACTCCAAACGCATTCATGTAAAAATTACACTTCTACCAATACTATTTTTGCTACTACTACTTATTATAATAAATAAAAATAATAATAATATAATACCCTAATTCAAATCCAAAAGTTATGTCATTCATATTTTCTGGCTCTGATACTGTTGCAGAAGCTGCAATTGAAGCTGCATGTGCTGGAGAGGGAGCTGCTAAAGTTTCGGCTCTCGATTTTCTTCCTGTACGCCTCTGACTAGTTGACAATACGTTTTCTTGCCTGGTCTACAATAATAATAATAATTCAATTAAATTCATAAAGCTTCACAAAGGCAGAAATAATAATAATAATAATAATAATAATAATAATAATAATAATAATAATAATAATAATAATAAGCAAGGATGGGTTGGATAGCAAATTTGCCGGATAAATGGCAATTTTCAAAAACTGGATACTGTATATCCAGTTTTAAATATCCACTTAATATTGCCGGCTATTCCTTTAAATTTACATTGTGATAATTTTAAAAAAGATCTTATATATATATATATATATATATATATATATATATATATATATATATATATATATATATATATATATATATATATATATATATATATATATATATATATATATATATATATATATATAAAGAATGGAGTACAGTATCAGTATCGGTAAAAAATGATTGACACCAAAATCTTGCATTGAAAACAACTCAAATTTCTGTAGAAGATAGTTGTTTCTTACGAAGTTTCCGCATGATCGAGTGGATATATTAATATATATATATATATATATATATATATATATATATATATATATATATATATATATATATATATATATATATATATATATATATATATATATATATATATATATATATATCCTGGTGGACAAAGGACAGTGCCCTATCAAATTCCATCAGAGTTGGGGAGACACTGGAAACCTGGTCAAATTATAGCCTGATATGTCTCGGTACATGGCGTTTTAAAGTGTGCAAATCAAAGGAAGTTGAGAAAAACATAAAGAGAGTGTGTTCTAGATTTTACCGGCTGAGTACATGTAAATTTAGAGCATAGTTGTTATTCTGGGGTCAAAGAGTTGAACAGAGAAAGGATGAGACTGTGTAGAAAGGCTTGTAGCTCGAGCCATTCTCAGTGGAGGAGATATGCGACGAGAAAGTTCAGAAGAAAAGTGTCCTTTGTAATACAAAAAGTATATAGAGAATAACGCAACAATTCGACAGTCAGAAAGAAACTGAAGAATCTACTAGAAAAGCCCTAGACTCCTATCTTTTCAAGATGAGCTGTATGAGTGAACCATCCCAGATTTATGAAGCATATTCCATACAGAGGCAAACAACACAACTATAAAGAGCAAGCAACGAAGGTTGTGTGAAAAAGTTACGAAGGCGTCTCAGAAAACCCAACCTCTTGGATGCTTGTTTAGAAAGATTAGAAATGTGTTCCAAGAATGATCATGAGAAAAAGAAACACCGGAAATAATAAGGACGGACGAAGGTTTGAGTTATTTTTTCGAAGATGTCATAGTTGTATGGAAGGTTGTGTCGAGTAGAGAGATTTTGGAACTGAGTTTTTGAGGCACTGAAACCACCTTGTTTTCTCTGCTCCAATTCAAAATACAAGAAAGATACGAGGTTAGTTGCTATTGGGCTACCATTAACTAGCGTTGGGAAGGGTGTCTTTCAAATTAGGAGTAATGAAGAGTGGAGTCATTAGCATAGGGGTGGATAGGTGATTAATTAATCAAGAGAAGGTCTTTAAATGAAAAAAAAAAAAAAAAAAAAAAAACTGAGATAGGACAGATCCATGAGGAACACCACTATTAATAGATTTAAAGAAAACGGTGAGGGTCTACAAGATGCTATAGAACAAAAGGAAAAGGAAATAAAATTCTTTCGTTATGTCTAATGTGCCAACAAAAGCTTTAACGAAATGCCGAATAGAAAAGGACCAAGAGTCAGAGAGAAGGGTAAAATCACAAATAGAGTTTTTAATGAAAACTTTTATTCACAAATGAGTTGGGTCGTTTAGGATGGAGAATTGAAAGGCACATTCACTGGCTTTATTATGAAAACTAGAAGTCATTGGCGGTGGTGAAAATTGAAATCACCAAATAAGATTTTTGAGAAAGGAGAAGAGAGTGTCCTATATTTTGGAATTTAGATAGTCAGTAAATTAGGCGATAAATATACAGAACAAATGAATTTAGTCACATAATGGCAAGAGATTTTAAGCCAGAAAGTGGAAAATTCAGAAGACTCCAAATTAGAGACACGAGAGAAAACTAAATCGTTGCGTACATACGCACAACCTCCTCCTTTGGCTGAAAATTGAGGATAGAGACAGTAAGAGAAAACAAAAGATGGTTTACTATTAGAATGCTCAGGCACCCGGCCCATCCCTAATAATAATTAATAACTGCAATTTATGGATATGCTTAAATTATATATATATATATATATATATATATATATATATATATATATATATATATATATATATATATATATATATATATATATATATATATATATATATATATATATATATATATTTAGTTGGTTAAAAGTAGCTCCACCAACTGAAATTATAGTAATGTAAGTAGTAGAGTAGTAGTGTACTTATTTAATTAATGTATATTATAAATAAATGACAATAATATTAATCGACCCAGTTGGAAATGAAAGTTTGATAATGATAGTTGGTAATGGCATTTAGGTCAATTTGTAAATAAAGTTTAAGTTCTTTGAAAAATCTCTTCATTGGAACCCTTCAAGTATTAATAAAATTCACAATAATAATAATAATAATAATAATAATAATAATAATAATAATAATAATAATAATCAGTCATTTATATTAGGCAAAACATTTTAATTTTGTTACCAGATTTGTGAAATAAAGATAAAATATTTGTCTAAAATACAAGAAATTATAAATATATTGGTGGAGCATTTAAGAAATAAAATAATAATAATAATAATAATAATAATAATAATAAATCTGTTACCATCAGTCTTTCTTCAAAATCAGGTACAGGGTTTTTGAATGAGATTTCATCATCCACTTCCATCTGTTGCTCTTCCTCTTCCTCCTCCTCACTTCCCCCAACTTCGTCGTCTGATATCTGGTTATTTTCTTTAAGGATCTGAGCTTTGGGGGTCCTTGAGCTGAAAATTAGGCAAAAAATAAAATAAAACAAAGAAAATAAAAATAAAATAAAATATTGATAATAAAGACAAGCATATAGTGCACCTTAATGGTCATTAAAAATTACTATGCTCTCACATATGTATATAAGTTATGCATGGGATGACCAGGAATAGCTCATTTTCCAAATAGAGGCTTCTTAAATTACTGAATATATAAATAAAAAGTAGTTCAGTAAGACAACCACTCTAAAACAATAAGATGTTTAAAATGGTTTTAAAATATGTGGATATGAACTAAGTATTTAAGTCTGGGGCTAGAGTGCTAGACAAAGAAAGTATGAGACTTGTCAAAAGATGGATTGCACGAACTCTTCCCAAAGGAGGAGGTATGTGACTGGAGTCCAGAAGAGGAATAACTATTGCAATAATAATAATATAAGAACGGTTTGAAAGCAACAGTTTGATGGATAGTCAGTGATGGTAGGAGAATTGATAACTCAAAAAGCTATGAATTTTACTCTTTCAAAAAAAGCTGTGTGAATTGAATGAACTCGGATATGCGATGCATACTCCATACAAGATAACATTCTTATACAATGTAAGCAACTGGGGTAGTGTGAAGAAGTACATACCTAGCCTTTTAGAAAATTGTCTGGTGAAAGAAACATGTGATTCTTTCAAGAAAAAAACAAGAAAAAGAAATACCAAAATATTAGGGACAGATGAAAGTTGAATTATTTTCAAATAAAATACAGTTGTGTGAAAGATTATGTTAAGTAGATCAATGAAGGAATCAGTTTTTTTGAGAATTGAAAACAACCTGTGTTCTCTTCAACAATTAAAAATACAAGGTGATGATGGTAACACCAATGACAATATTCCTGCAATAAACTGAAAGACAAGCAGAATTAAGTGTGGTTTTGGGTTTTAGTTTAATTGAAAGCAAACAGAATGTACATTTCCATGTCAGAATGAATTATTAACTCAGGATAACTCCTACCGAAACATTAATCATTCTAAGAGAAATCGAAGAAGTATGATGGCAAGTCAGACCAGTTAATCCTACTCTCTAAAAGTAGCTGCAGGAAAATTATAAATAATAATAATAATAATAAAAATAATGTAGTTCTTAAAGGAGAGAACCTGATAGCTCGGGTACAGATATTTTTTTTTATTTTTTTTTTTTAATAATAATTCATTCTCAAAATTATTCACTTAACCATTTTAGTATTGCTAAAATAAATTGAGAATGAATTATTAAAGTAAACTTGAACTATGAGGCTCTCTCCTTCTTCAAAAACTGCAAGCTATCCAGGATATAATGAGATAGAGCAACAAATATATCAGAATTATAAAGCTGCAGAGGAGAGTTGTGAAGAAGACCAGCTGAAAACTTTATAAGAACTTTGAGAAGGGCAACAAGAGTGACAAGGGGCAGCAGGAGTGACGAGTGAAAAAAAGAAAGGAACTGCTGAAGTGGAGAGTGAACCAGTTCAGAGGACAACAAAATAATTCAATTGGAAATAATAAACTACCATTTTAGAACAGAAAGAGGATGAAATATTGGTGTTCCACAAAAGAACAACTTAAATGGATAGGATTATAAATTGTAATATCATCGTAGTTCCTAAAAGTTGGGAATTAATGAAGATAAAGTAACGAGAAGAAAGGAATGGTACTCTGCTATAGCTTAAAATTGAATGAATGGTACTCTGCAAGATCTAGAAATTGGAAGGAACTGTTCTCTGCCATACCTAAATATTGGAAGGAATGTTACTCTGCAATATCTAAAAATTTTAACAAATGGTTCTCTGTCATAGCTAAAATTTGGAGTAGTTCTCTGCCAAAACTATAAATTGAAATGATTCTCTACTATAGCAAAAAATTGAAACTAATGACACTGCCATAGCTTAAAAAAAATGGAAGGAATGGTTCTCTACCATAGCTAAAAATTAGAAGGAATGGAAGTCTGGCATAGCTAAATTGAATGGAATGTTTCTATCATAGCTAAAAACTGGAAAATCTTAAGACAGTTGTAGCTAATGGAAGAACTGATGAAACTGAAAGTTCTATGGAAGAATGAAAAAGAAAGAGAAGGAACTACAAAGGAGAAACCTAAGGAAGGTGTACAATAGCTTGAGAGAAATTAACATAATTGTAAAAAGGAGAACAAAGTGCGATGTGTATTTGTGTTCTGGCTCGGGAAGAGAGCTGTGAAAGTTTATGCTTATTTGGAAACTGGCGGAGAAGCAAAAGGGGGATGACAAAGAAATTTTGTCACCCTTTGATCTTGAGATTAGGGGGGGTGGACCAACCGGGACCCTGGCTGACCCCGAGTAATAATCAGAGAAAACTGGGGTTTACTTGATGGGGTTAATTGCAAATTATACTTAATTGTGAATTAAAAACAAAATAATAACAAAAATAAGATTTTAATTCCATTAATCCATCGTTAGTTACATATAGGGTGTGGCAAAATGAATGCAACATAAAAGAGGAAACAAACAATTCATTCACTTAAATCACTATTCACTATCAGAATGTTCTTGAACATTTACAACATAAGTTTTAGAATTGGGGGGAGTGAAATGTTCAGGAACATAAGGTTGTGATAATTTTATATCTTACATTTTTTTCAAACTGTAAATTAGGATCTTACCTAAGTAAACCTGTTGAATCACTATTATGAATCAGAAAAATATTTGTTCAAAATTTTTGTAGATTTTTCAAATTTTTATTATACAAAATCTGTTATTTTCTTTAAAAAAAATTTTCTGAAAAAATGCATATAATCATTAATTTATGTGAATGTTGGTTATTCTACTCCTTCCTTATAATTAAATAAATTTCAATTAAAATTATATCTAATTTTCTTAACCTAAAATTTAAGTGCTTTTGATCTCTTTGCAAATTTTAGGCAACCCTGGCCCAGGCAAATTTCCAACCCCAGTCGCTCCTTAGCTAGCGATATTGAAATGGTTAAATAAATAATTTTGAGAATGAATTATTAAACTGCACCTGAACTAAGAGGTTTACTCTTCTTTAGAAATTACAATCAATAATAATAATAATAATAATAATAATAATAATAATAATAATAATAATAATAATAATCTTACCTCACATGTTCTTTTAAGCTGACTGGTTTCTTCAGAGAAAGGAAAACTTTTCCGTTTTTGAATATTGTATATTGGGAATTTTTCTTTCTTCTGCAATATATATATATATATATATATATATATATATATATATATATATATATATATATATATATATATATATATATATATATATATATATATATATATCACAGTCAAAGTCTCCAACAAAAATCACTTCTCAAAAATGAGAAATATCCCACAGGGAGCCATCCTATCTTCCCTTCTTTTCAATATGTTCACAGCAGACCAACTCCATTCCACAAACACCAGAAATAAAACTAATAATAAATGCCAATGACATATCCATCACTATACAAAACTCATCCATACCTACAGCTACTGCACTCACTCAATCATATATTCAACAACTGGAATCATGGCTAACCTCCAACAGAATGACAGCCTCCTCTGAAAAATCATCAATCTCACTAATTACCACCGATAGACATCAGTCTTCTATCCACCCCGATGTAAAACTGAATAATATCCCTATTTCCCTCAACAAATCTCCAAAAGATACTAGGCCTCACATGTGACACTCACTTTATCTTCTCAAATCCTATGCTAAACATAACCAACACTGCAAATAGGAAACTAAAAATCTTACCACTGTCACAAAACACTTTTAGTAACAAGTTAACAACCCTCACCATAGTATATACAGTAAACAGTTCATATATGAACAACACTTAACTACACAATACCAGTTTGGTACTCTGCCACCTTCTCTTCAAACTGAGAGAGAGGAGAAGGAAAAAAAAAACTACTCTACGAATCATCACAGGCTGCACAAAAATTCAACATTTACAAAAAGAAACATAAATCATTCCTTTCTGAGATCACTTAAGAGATGACTACCACCCAATTCTATTTCAGCACTCTAGACACTTCACACCATTGCCATTATACCAACAAGACCACACAAGACTGTCTAAAATCACCCCCATTATCACCTGTTCAATACTATGATAACCTCTTTAGAACCATTCCACCTCCTGCAAGAATCTCACAAAACAAGCACAAACACATTTATAACAAAATTATCCCAATAGCCACCAATCAACTCTCAGAAAACCAAAATTACAGTAGGGTCATTCCAAGTCACTTCAACCAAAATTTGGCAATTTTTTTTCGTGACCCCTTTCGATTTTTATGAAAAATGGCACACTAACAGATCTTGTTGAGAAAATATGAATGGCGTTTATTGCAGGTCTCTAGCTCATACGGTTCAGAAGATATGACCTTTGAAACTTTGGTCAAAAATGTCAATTTTCAGAGAGTAGTCCGAGGTCAAAATACAATATCTCGGCTTCTATGGCACTTAGAAGCATCGTGTAAAGACCATTTAAAAGATCTTGAATAGCGGTACAACATTTATTTAGATGATTTTGACCTCGGAGGTCAAATAAAAAATTTGACCTATTGGTGACCTTGACCTTGACCTTGAAAAAAAACCTCATCTTCGATTTTTTTCAAACTTTGCTGAATTATTGTTATATATGTATATTTTAATTTTTTTAATGAATTATTTTTGGTTTTTGGCTTGGTTTAGAAAATATAAGCAATTTAATAAGTACAAATATCACATTTTTCACTTTTTTGCGATTTTTATCTCTTTCAATGTATAGTTCCAACATTTCCATTTCTCTTTCTCTCTCATATATATATATATATATATATATATATATATATATATATATATATATATATATATATATATATATATATATATATATATATATATATATATATATATGTAAGGGGCTGGCTGCTGCCGAGTATATTTTTCTCGTTTCAGATTGCATGGAGTATTCTCTGAGGAATATAGTCTTACCTGCTTGTTGCTTTGCTGTTATGCTGTTTGATTTTGACTGTGCTTGGGATCCACAATATTAATGTGCATGTGCCATGTCCTAGACTGGAGAGCGTGAAGGGAGATTGATATTAACATGTTTATTTGTTTAGATACGTTAATGTTATTCTTCTATGTTAAATTTATTTTTATTATTATTATTATTTATTGAGTGCACTTGTGCTAATGAAAAGTCTTATGAGCTATTGTTCCCATTTCGGGCAATAATTAAAAACAGGTTATTCTTATTCAAACAGGTTGTTATTCTCAAGAAGGCATATTACCCTTTCAAGAGTAGGTTATATTCTTTATGTTTTTATTATTATTATTATTATTAATTCATTATATATTTTTAGATCATTTAAACTGAGGTGAGGCACTGGGGTAATTATTTATAATTCTCACAGGTGCCGGTCTAGGGCCTTATTGCCTAGTGCTAATCTGGAGTTATAATCTCTATACCTATCAGGTAGAAAATATAGATAAGAGACCTTAATGGTTTTTGAGATTATCATATATTTTTTTTTTTTTATAAAATTTTAATATTTAATATTCACTTTGGGAAAAGAAAATATGTCAGTAGTGTGATAAATTTCACAGTAAAACGTTTTCCACTTTCAAATCTTTGGTTGTTTTAAACCATTACTCTTTTTTTCTCTTTATTTTGTGTATATAAAGAGGCTATCTTGTGTACTGTGAACTATAGATAATTTTATGTGAACATTGTAAGTGTAAGATCAAATATATATATATATATATATATATATATATATATATATATATATATATATATATATATATATATATATATATATATATATATATATATATATATATATTGATCTTACACTTACAATGTTCACATAAAATTATCTATAGTTCACAGTACACAGGATAGCCTCTTTATATACACAAAATAAAGAAAAAAAAAGAGTAATGGTTTAAAACAACCAAAGATTTGAAAGTGGAAAACGTTTTACTGTGAAATTTATCACACTACTGACATATTTTCTTTTCCCAAAGTGAATATTAAATATTAAAATTTTATAAAAAAAAAAAAAATATTTGATAAATCTCAAAAACCATTAAGGTCTCTTATCTATATTTTCTACCTGATAGGTATAGAGATTATAACTCCAGATTAGCACTAGGCAATAAGGCCCTAGACCGGCACCTGTGAGAATTATAAATAATTACCCCAGTGCCTCACCTCAGTTTAAATGATCTAAAAATATATAATGAATTAATAATAATAATAATAAAAACACAAAGAATATAACCTACTCTTGAAAGGGTAATATGCCTTCTTGAGAATAACAACCTGTTTGAATAAGAATAACCTGTTTTTAATTATTGCCCGAAATGGGAACAATAGCTCATAAGACTTTTCATTAGCACAAGTGCACTCAATAAATAATAATAATAATAAAAATAAATTTAACATAGAAGAATAACATTAACGTATCTAAACAAATAAACATGTTAACATCAATCTCCCTTCACGCTCTCCAGTCTAGGACATGGCACATGCACATTAATATTGTGGATCCCAAGCACAGTCAAAATCAAACAGCATAACAGCAAAGCAACAAGCAGGTAAGACTATATTCCTCAGAGAATACTCCATGCAATCTGAAACGAGAAAAAATATACTCGGCAGCAGCCAGCCCCTTACAATATATATATATATATATATATATATATATATATATATATATATATATATATATATATATATATATATATATATATATATATATATATATATATGAGAGAGAAAGAGAAATGGAAATGTTGGAACTATACATTGAATGAGATAAAAATCGCAAAAAAGTGAAAAATGTGATATTTGTACTTATTAAATTGCTTATATTTTCTAAACCAAGCCAAAACCAAAAATAATTCAAAAAAAAAAATTAAAATATACATATATAACAATAATTCAGCAAAGTTTGAAAAAAATCGAAGATGAGGTTTTTTTTCAAGGTCAAGGTCAAGGTCACAATAGGTCAAATTTTTTATTTGACCTCCGAGGTCAAAATCATCTAAATAAATGTTGTACCGCTATTCAAGATCTTTTAAATGGTCTTTACACGATGCTTCTAAGTGCCATAGAAGCCGAGATATTGTATTTTGACCTCGGACTACTCTCTGAAAATTGACATTTTTGACCAAAGTTTCAAAGGTCATATCTTCTGAACCGTATGAGCTAGAGACCTGCAATAAACGCCATTCATATTTTCTCAACAAGATCTGTTAGTGTGCCACTTTTTATACAAATCGAAAGGGGTCAGGGTTTTTTGTCGGTTGAAGTGACTTGGAATGACCCAGTAGCCAGGTTGAGGTCGGGTCACCACCCTAACCTACAAGCACACAAACAGACAACAGAGCAACTCTTTCTGAGGTGCCCCTCCCTTACACAATATATAACTTAATAAAATTTATCCCTTTTGAGGGAATGCAAATTTTCTGGAAGCAGTTTGGCCCTTCTCATGAGGAAGGTCCAGGAGGAAAAAAATTTATATATGTGTCAATATATATATATATATATATATATATATATATATATATATATATATATATATATATATATATATATATATATATATATATATATGAAAGCTTACTTAAAGGTGGTGCACTTCTCCAAAGCAACCCAAAGACGGCTTGAGTTGCATTTTTTATATCATCATCATCAAAGATCTCCATCGTTTCATGGTAGAAGCTGGGTTTGAATTTTTGGAACATATAATTTGCTCTGATAACATCCATAATACATGTTATATATTGATATAAAGAGTATTTTCTTGAGCCATTCATAGGCATTGATTCCATATTTAAGAGTGCTAAAGACTGAAGGCCATGCCAATTTTCTCCGCTAAGATAATCCCATGCATTTTGCAGTGTGGATAAGTTCAAAACAGAATTTTTTGCAGTCTGATTTTTGGGTTTCCTTCCTATACCAAAGAGAAAATAAAAATTAAAGTCAATCTACAATAAGAAACTTTGAAAGCAAAACCAATTTCCATCAATTTATTAAAATTAAATCAAGCATTTTAAGATTAATTTCAGAAAAAATATATTTTACCTCTAACTAAAATGTTACAAAGGAAAAGTAACATGATGTTTTAGTGAGATCACAATAACATGGATAAATGAACTCAAAGTAAAATTTATCAATGATTAAATTAAATTTACTTACCAGTTCTAGCATCAGTATTCGTGTCTGTAATATCATGACTAGATATTGGAAGTGAAATAATGGTAAAATTTTCTATTTCTACATTATGTGTATTCAACAACAATAAACTTGTGTCAATCTTTGATATTAATTTAAAAACAACATCATCAAAACTGTTTGGATTAGAGGGCATAAACATTGTTCCCAGATCGAAGGAGTAACCCTTTACATTTCTGATGCAAAGCTGCTCAAATGTGAAATTACTTTTATTCATTTTTATCAATGATTTTTGTATAGGATTAAAATTAATAAAATCTGGAAAACTAGTCAATGGTAAAATATTTAAAACATTTAAAAGACTTGAATAACATTTGTTACAACAACATAAGAATTACATATATATATATATATATATATATATATATATATATATATATATATATATATACTATATATATATATATATATATATATATATATATATATATATATATATATATATATATATATATATATATATATATATATATATATGTAAGGAATTTTCCCTTATACCTTGATCTCATACTTATTTACTTTAATATGTTTTATTAACATATGTCATCAAGCATGCTTTTTCTATGATTTCAGATGTTTTTCATGAGTAATGTTTTGTTTTGATATTGCTTTGGCTTTTATATTCATTATTCATACTTCCTAATCTAGCTCTTATTTGCTTATTTACATGAGTTTGTATATATATATATATATATCAAGTGTTTTCCTGGATAAACTAAGGTATGGATTTTTACTTTTACTCAATGTATCTATTCTGGTAAACTCAAATAAATGATTAATTATGATTTAATTATTCATAAAGGACTCCAATTCTCTAATTTGACGTGTGTGTTGAATATTTCTTCAAAAAGAGACAAGTAAAGACCTCAATTTAATTGAGGTAAGTTAGGTTTAGTTTTTTATATAGGTTCTATCAGTATTTTCATGTATATAATTTGTTATAATAATAATTAGGTATAAAAATTAGTTTTATAGAGTTCAAAAGAACTATATAGAATTATATATATCTATAGGTCCATGGTCAGGGAGCGCTTACTTCCCCATCTCATTTAGGTCCATGGTCAGGGAGCGTTTGCTTCCCCATCTCATATATTTCCATGGTCAGGAGACCTAGTGTACAATAGATTTCCGTGGTCTGGGACACTTTGTTTGTTTTTCCCAGATATCCATAGCCAAAAGGGAGCATTTGTTTTCCCCAGATTTTCATGGTCAGGACACTTTGTTGTTTCCCCATCTCATAAATATCCGTGTAACCTTCATAATTTTTCAAACTTGAGGAACCTTAATTGATTATAATTGTTGTAATCATCACTAAAAGTACCAAGACTTTATTTGTGGTGTGTTTAAGATTATTTTTTTAACGCTCTTTATTATCACCTCTGAAAGTATAAATAACATTACCAGTGTTTTATACTAAAACATTTCAAGTGTAAAGTGCAGTGTTAATCATATTGTTCCTTGACATACAAGGATTTGTATGAAACAAAAGACATTGATCTAATAAGGTTTTCTTCATATAAAGGACCAAAAATGAAGGTGAAGTCAATTATATACTTTAAAAATTAATAGAATTAAATATTATTGAAATATATATATATATTGATTACATCACTATAAAAACATTAATTTATATTGGAAATATTATCTATTATTGGTATTATTTTTGTGTGAATCTTATAAAATTTGTATACTAGCGCAATGAATCAGTGAGTATATGTATAAATTACACTATTTTTATCAAATGAACTAAAAAGGTTTACCAGTTCAATTATATTAAGGTTATTAAACATTATTTCTGTTTTCACCACCACCCTAAATATATATATATATATATATATATAAGTGTTTATTTATTATACTTTATTAAATCATTTTATTAACTTGTTTATTATTTTTCCCACATGTAAGTATAAGTGTGTTTAGAGGATTACCTTTCTATGCTTGAACTCAGGTAAATATCA
This sequence comes from Armadillidium nasatum, assembly GCA_009176605.1. Classification (NCBI taxonomy): domain Eukaryota; kingdom Metazoa; phylum Arthropoda; class Malacostraca; order Isopoda; family Armadillidiidae; genus Armadillidium; species Armadillidium nasatum. Next base: position 126,301 of record SEYY01000200.1, read on the forward strand.
TACCATTAATTGTTCCTCTTATACTTTGCTTGCATGTGTGGACACTATTATTTGTTCTAATTCTATATATTTTATTTTTTTTGCTTGAGTGTTGTGTCGCATGTTTTCCTACATTTAAGAAGCTTACCTTTTTCCTTTGCACTGGTTGTGTGGTCTCAGAAGAAATAACTTCTCTCTGAATTGCCTATCTATTTATCATCTCATCAATCATTTCTTAGGAATTAGCACTGGTACGTAAAACCTATTCTTATTTTTTTTTTGGTATAAGTTCAGAGACATTTGTAGCTGTAGAAAGTTATTGAAACTTTCCTTTGGGGATATTACTTTCCCCATTTGGTGCGAGATCTACAATTTTAGTCAACTGACCCTCGTACTCAATAATCAACATAATCTCACTTTAAACCCCCAGTTAAAATTATAACATTGGTAGCAGAGCGTAGTTTCTACACTACAGTTCTGTGTCTTTGTTCTGTTGCCAATTGTTGTAAATTGTAAACACTAGCTAACTAGTGTTTGTTAAGTATTATTTATATTACGTACCAGTATACCAGTTTTATTAGTTTCTTGATTTCTTGTGTGTTTCATACTTATATATTAATATAATGTCCACTGAAAATTTAGAAACAATGGAAGGAAAGGAATACGGTATAGATACTGAAACTGTTCCAATAACTATGACTTTAAAAACTGACACTAATGTTGACACATCTAATGTTGTAAGTAATCCTTCTACTAGTATTTCCATGCTTTTAACTCAACAAAATTGGGTACCACCAATGACATCATTGGAGTTTTCCCAGTCTAATGTAAATTGGTCAAACACTGTTCAAAGTTCTCTAGCATATCCATTTCCTATTAGTTCTAATTTACCTTTATTTACAACTGCAACTTCTAATATTTCAGCTCCTATTGATCCTAGAGTAACTTCTTTCTATTCCACCTCTTATCACAACAGCAAACCATTTACTGTACAACTGCCAAATATGCCTACACAACCGCTACCTCAGACTCAGCCTAATTCAAACTTCACCTACCTATACATTAGTTGATTTGAGGATTATGAATGAACTATTGTCCCAAAATCGAGAACTAATAGCTCAAAATCAGCAGATGCTACAGACTTATCTCCAACTAGTTCAGCAACTTGCACTCCAAAAGAAACCTACTAAAATGATCCCTCTAGGTAAATATAGATTGGAAGACGGAGAGACTTTTCCCCAATTTCTCACCAGATTTGAAGAATATGTTAAAACTATGTACCCACAGTCTTCTACAGATGAATGGAGAACTTATCTTGGTTTACATCTAGAAGGACATATTAAGACTGTATATGATCTTTTAATGAAAAATAACTCTGGATATACTATTATAGTCTATGAACTTACACAATGGTTTAATAAATATATTTCAAAGCAAAACAAAACTGATCAGACAAATTTTGAAAATGCAATAATGGATTATAATGAAACCATCCCCTTGTTTGCTCTGCGCTTGCAAGGGTTAGCAGAAAAAGCTTTCCCTACCGCAGAAATTGAAACCTTAATGATACTTAGAGAAAAATTAATCAATAGTTTACCTCTACATATCCAGCAAACAGTAAAATCACATGTCATGATTTGTGAAATGTCAAGAAGAGAGGAAATATCTTGGGATGATTTAGTCAATATAATTGATCAGCTTTATACTAACTTTTCAAACCCAAGAACTTACCACAAAGGTCTTATCCAATATCAGCTCCAAATAATGTAACAAATAAAACCACTCCAGAATTAATTGATC
>SEYY01000201.1:0-2500 GCA_009176605.1 Armadillidium nasatum
TTTCTGCATCCCTAATCCCTATTCCCTAGTTTAAACTTTCAGCGGCGTTGTTGAAGTATTTCTTTATTCATTCTTTTTGGTATTTTAATTTTTTCGCTCTTTATTAGGTTTTCTCTTTAATGTATTGATGTATATTTAGTTTTATAGTTGCTAGTTTATTTTTTTTTAACAAAACTATCACTTTCATACATTAGAAAAATAGAGACAAGCCTATCGAGACTTTCCCTTTCAAAACAAATTATTAATACTAATACATACATAGACATAGTATGTACAGTCGTGAACAAAAGTTCGTTCCTATTAGGCTGGAAATAAATATTTATATAAAATGGAAATCATTTCATAAAAGCTCTATTTTGAATAAAAAGACAATAAAAACATTGAGAGGGGCTTAATTGAACTGTTTTAGGCTGAACCTGAAATGATCCCCATTTTATATAAATATTTATTTCCAGCCTAATAGGAACGAACTTTTGTTCACGACTGTACCTTAAACATAGGAAAATAGAGACAGTTAGAAGCCACAAGGGAGAGCTTCACCAGCAATTGGAGCGAACGGATCGTTCGCTATAAACTGGTGGAGGCCTGAAGGGCAGTATTTTGTCTGCCTGGAGGGACGGCATATGCCCTAGTTGGTGAAGTCCGCTCTCAGAAACAAAACAAAAAGAAGCCACAAGGGCCTATCGAGACTGTCCCAGTCCAAACAAATAATAACAATACTAATACATGCACGAAAGACTAGGTCTATCCCATCCTAGTTATCAGTTCATTCATGCATAGATAAAAGTAAAACTAAACCCCATTACACATGCAATACTCAATGAACATCACCCATACAAAACTGCCATTAGGCTTAGTCATAGGTTGATCTGTTGATCCAAAAATTCATATATACCGCCAATTTGGCTTAGTCAGATTATTCTATATAATACCCAAACCATCCATATAGTATCTATCTAGCCCCTTTTTAAATTTGACAAGAGAATCACAGTCAACAACCTCCCGTGGCAGTCATTCCAAAAATTAACAACTCTATTACTGAAACATATTTTCTTAGATCGAGATGGCATGGCTTCTTTTTAATTTTCTTAATAGTCCTCTAGTTTCTCTTCCATGGTCCACTATAAAGTATTTTTCAATCTCTGTATTACTGTCAGATGCAAATATTTTGTAAACTTGTATCATATCCCCTCTGAGAAATCTCCTTTCAACTGAGAACATTCCTAACTCCTTCAACCTCTCTTCATAGCTCTTATTTTCAAAGCCAGAAATCATCCTTGTTGCTCGACGTTGTACTCTCTCCAGCATATCTATGTCTTTTCTTAAATGAGGAGCCCAAACTTGTGCACAATACTCTAATGCTGGCCTAACATAGCTATTATATAGCTTGCTTATAACCTCTTTGCTCTTGTAAACTACATTGCGATTAATTATACCTAACATCTTAGCTCTATTCCTTGCTTCCAAACATTGATCACCTTCAGATTACTGCTAATAATCACACCTAAATCCTTTTCTTGGTCCACAGTCTCAAGCCACTCCCTATTCATTTCATAATTAAATCCTTCATTTGAGTAACCTACATGAAGAACTTTACATTTTTTACTATTAAAGTTCATTTGCCACCTCTCTGCCCAACCAAGAAGTCTATCTAGATCACCTTGAAGCTTTATCATCATTATTCTTACTGAGGTACCACTTTGGTATCATCTGCAAACTTAGAAACCTTGCATTTAAGACCTTTGTCTAAATCATTTATATTTATAAGGAACAAAAGTGGTCCCAGCACAGAACCTTGTGGTACCCCACTTAAATACAATACTATACTAATACGGTCTGAATCTTTGCAGCTGGAATATTGTAGGCTGAGTGAATGAGTATCTTGAGTTAGGAAAAAGGTTTGTAGGGATTTAGTGGAAACTAAAGACTCATGTAGGCAAGAAGTAGAGAAGGGGTGTAAATAGACCTAATGACTCACCTAGGCTGGAAATTTGAGAGGGGGAGGGCTATAGAGGTAGATAGGATTGCAAATATGGAGTGTTGTAGAGAATAGAAACAACAGAATTAGGATCTCAAAGGACATGACCTGTGATTTGCAGGAACAGGTTTGGCTGTCTTTCTGATGGGGAAGGACCAGAGATGGCTAGCTGTGATGTCAGTTTCCCAAGGGGAAGGCTGAGGCATTAATGATTGGTGACTTTCAGGTAAGATACTTTGACAGAACTTTTAGTAACATGGATAAAAGGAAACAAATATGAGTATGTTATCCAGGTGCATGATTAGATGATGATATGGACAGAATAGATAGGGAGATTATAGATACAAATATGGATGCAAATGTGATTTGTATGTTAGATGATGAAATGGATAGAATAGATACGAATATGGATGCAAGTGTGATTGCGCATGTTGGAACAAATATGTTTTTTTTTTAAATATATTTTAAAGTTATCACTCTATTCGAGGAGTATGTTTCTTAAGCCAGGGAAATTGAGTTGTA
>SEYY01000201.1:7500-25000 GCA_009176605.1 Armadillidium nasatum
CTCTTTTCCTCTTCATTCCATGTTTTTTTTTCTCTCTGTTAATTAATATTTTTATAGAAGAAATTCATTTCAGTAAGATTTTGTCTAGTTTACATATTTTACAGTGAGTAACCCTTCCATATGTGTATTGGTTTTTCTCTTTTTATTTATTATAGTTTTTCTCATCTTCTTTTTCATAATGAATACTTCTTTCTCTATTCCAACTATCTTCATTTGAATTTTTATTTTTAGATCTTTGCAGATTTTTCCTTAACTTTCTGTTTGTTTAGCAATCTCATATAATGTATTTAACAATTTTATTGTATTCTAATTTCTTGTTTGCAAGATGCTAACACCGTTATTCTTTGTTGATCAATTTGGTGTGCAGCACAAAGTTCACAGTAAGCTTTAATTTCACCTTTTAACATTATTTTACCTACCATTAGAACATTAATTTCTTATATCCCACTAAATATTTTCTAAATATTTCACTGGACTTTCTTTTTTTGCTTTCATGAAATACATTTTAACAAAGTTCTCCATTATATTATCCTTTATAAATACACTATTTAGTCTCGATTAACAATTCATGTACAACATTTTTTCTTTAGTTTCTCATTCTCAAAATGACTACATCAAATGCTTTTCCAGATAAACTAAAAGTTGTAGCTTCAGCTTTACACTTACATCTTCACCCCCTGCTAATAACCATGATACTACTTTATTTCTCCAAGTTTGTTACCCTTCCACTTGACTATCAAGTGTGGAACATATTTTATTACATCTGTCCATTTCCTCTCTCCAGTCCAAGGTTCTCTGTTATTTTTCACTTCCGTACAAATTCATCAAAATTCTGAATATGCTCTGCCACTACTGTAAAACAATCTCAATAGATCGTGGTTTCGATTTGCACACTCTGATAAACCTATAAACCTTAATATTGTTCCTTTATTATATCTCTAAGTCCACTCCTCTGTTCTTTAATCTATTACATCTGTAAATAGTTCCTTAGTGATATTCTTTTATATCTATGAACCCAGTTCTTCATTAATTATAATCATTTGTTATACAATACCCAATCATTATTTATACCAAACCTACTCTCATGTAGGCGTAAATTAGTGTTTCCTCCCTACTGAAAATTCACTTCTATTTTAAGGTTTCCTTTTTTTTTTATATATATATTAATTTTGAACTTGTTAATTTTGTAATTCAAATATCATACATTTAATACTTCAAATAATTATATTATGCACCTTCAAATATTTTAATTTAGTTAATTAAAATAAACCAACAATACATTTATTTATTCTTAACTTTATCAATTATTATTATTATTAGTTATTATTACTATTATTATTATTATTATTATTAAAGCTACATTGGCTGCAGAAAGATCACAATCCACCAGAGATTCCATAAAAATGTGCATAGTGAGAAAAAATTCCTGGCTCTACGGAAGATTTCAAAGAAAATTAATTAATGAATCCCTGGATACTTTCCTTGCACTTCAGAGAGCTGCAAATAATCCAGACAAATATTTGAAATCCATAATTGCGAAGAAATCGAAAGAATACAGGCAAGTTTTTCTCTTAGTTATTAATCTTCATTTTATTCTTTTCATGAAGTTAGACTTGAAGAGGGAGACTGTTTAGGTTTTTTAAGATTTTAATTGTTTGGAACTGTTTTGTATATCATTTTAATATAGTGTATAGTATTATGCAAATTTCTTATGGTATGATTATATAAAATAACTGTTAATGATTTGTTTAAATACAACTTGTCATGTTATAATTTTATTGTTTAATCACCTAAATATTAATATTAGGTTGATATAATGATATTAGAATTTTATTGCTTAATCGGCTAATATTCATTATCTAATTCAATATAGCATATTATCAGTAAATTAAATACCTCCAATGTAATAATAGTACTCAAATTTGATAAGTAAAAGTTACTTTAATTTTATCATTGAGTTTTTTTTTTTTTTTAGTTTGAAACGGAGTGCAAAGTGCAGTATTTGTCAATGCCTAAATTTTTTTTATTTAAGTAAATATTTGTAAACCGTATACTGTAATTCTACTGTTCATGGAAATATTTTGAAATTTTCCCTTGAACAGCAGCAAATTGGTTGGTTATACAAAATACTGATCTAAATTTATGCGCATCCAACCAAATAATACACACACTGAAATTTTCATAATGATAAAAAAAATTATCACAATTTTCCTCTTTGGCATGACAAAAAAAAAAAATTCTTTCAATTGAATTGCCACAAAATCTGTGATGAGAAATTCTAAGTACGAGTTTTTCCATAAAGGTCTTATCATTTCATTGTTTCAACTTTAGAACATTTCAACAAAGGTTTTTTGTTTGGAGTTCTTTTAAGTAGATGTTTAGTGATTTTTCAAATGCAAATAATATATAAACTAAAAGAAACACCGAAATTAACGTTTTAGGGCTTGCCAAAAGATAACCTTTGCATTTTGTTTGATGTAAATTGAATGAAAGTTTCAAAATTTTATTTCAAAATTTTATTTTCCTGATTTCACTCACAAATGCACAATCCAAGATCGAAAATTTCACTTGATATTATATATTCATATTCCGTTATACACAGTATTAAGTGGCAAATGTTAGTGTTAACAAAAACATTATTTTTATATTTTATGATTGTTTGATTCTTTGTATATTGATAATCAATCACTATTTATACCAAACCTAGTGAATGATATGAGGCTTCGATTCCCCTACTCTCATGTAGTGTATTGAAGGAAATACTAAATAAATGTACTCTGATAATACTGTATATTTGAAAACTTAAGTATACAATAGAAGAGGATGCGAGAAGAATCCTGAAGTTTAGATGATTATTTTTTATTTTTTTATTTTTTTATTGCAAACCATGATGGGAGCATAAATTTGTACAAAATACTGAAAAAAATTTTTATTAAACTGGTTAGCTGCACTATCTATTGTATACAATCAAAGAAGTAGGGAAAGAGTTAACCACTTTACATGACTAAGTGGGTCAATTTTATAAGCAGATCATCTATCATCAACTTCTCCCAACCCAATACCTTTCCAGTACTCAGAAAGAAGTCTTTGATCAACACTTAGATCTCTCAGCACTTCTTTTGTTATGCTTCCCTCAGTGATTGGAGTTTCCATAACTTCAAACTGCACCAAAGGTTTTTCACGGATATTCTTCATACATATTTGCCAAGAGGTCTGTTAATAGTTCTTCAACAGGAGACCAATAGTATGCAGTCTTTTTTTAGCCATTCTTTGTTTTACAACTAAAGCACTTTTTGGGTCAATATTTTTTTTTGCAGTATTATCAAGAAGAATAGCTTGAATATTTTCAAAGCTATTATATTCTTGAAGAATGGAGAATGCCTTTTGAGCAAGCACTTCACAAGTGGATAGAAATAAAAAATTATTCAATGGGTCAAATAGGCGTCAGACTTCCTTTTTCGCTAGTATACATAAAATGATATTCTGCTTCAACTCACTTAATAACAGATTCCCCATTATGTGATTGTATTTCATTATATGTTATAATTTTCTTGTCAACTTTTCCATCCACGCCAACTCAAATAAACGGAGTATATTTACATAATTTCTCATCTTCACTAAAAACCTTTACATGCAATTTTGCCCAATCAAATTGGCATTTGGCATTCATGATGTGATTGATGTCAACTACAGGTCTCAGTAAGTGCTTGATATCATGAAGAGTTGCACCAAGATTCGATGAACATTCGCCCCTGATAAGTTCCATAGTGTATCTTGGTAATTTAAATACATTGTAGTCTTCAGATGGTTTCTTTTCAGACTTCCATATATCTTCTTCCTAAAAAAGAAAACAAATGTATGACAATAAATAAAATTTTTAAATGTCATGATATGTTAAAAATTTAAATAAAAGAAAATTTGCATTGTTATTAGAGGAGATACTATTGTGCTTTTATGACTCCATAGTAACATCAGAATGTCGAGGTAATTCAGTATTTTTCTGTGGTTCCTTGTTGTTGTTCATGTTTTGGTTTCTGACTCTTTGTAGCTGTTTTGCTTACTGAAGAAGCTGTTATGCACCTTTAGGTCCCATTTTGAGTCTGATCTCATTGATATGTTCTATCTATTTGGAACCTTTGCAGTTTTATGGATATCACAAATATGTTCCTGTATACACTTCTCAATCATACAGTTTACTCTTTTATCACTACAGGGTACAATATCTAAAGAACAGTTGCCGCAATAAATATCAAAAAGTTTGTCCAACCATTGATGAGAGATAAATTTTACATTATTCACACAAACAACATTCGAGAATTCGACATTTGGGTAAATATACGTAATGAAGTAGTAATATTGTATTACCTATTACCTACCTGTACGCACTTGGGTCCGTCATTAGTAAATAACATGGACCACTTCCATATATTTTGTTATCTTTCTTTCTGGTAATAGGAAGACATTTAGGTAGTTTTGAAACTAGAAATAACATTTTATAGTTAAAATCATAAAAACAGTGTCATATATATATATATATATATATATATATATATATATATATATATATATATATATATATATATATATATATATATATATATATAATATATATATATATATATATATATATATATATATATATAAAGGATAGCCAAAAATGAATATAGCATCTTAAGTACTTATATTATAATAGATCAAAAACAGCATTATATTAAAATTACCAAATGTAAAAGTTTAAAATATCAATCTTTATTCATTAATCAACGTTTCAAACCTTATTAAGGCCATTCATTATCAAGATCGCCGTAAAAAAAAAAAAAAATAGAAAAATCAATAAATATGATAATCATTACAATGAAAACGCAACAATAGCAAAAACATTAAGTTAACATGAAATATACTATAAAACATATAAACTATAACACCAAAGGTTACAATAAACTCTGGCAATACGCCTCTAACAAATGAACAAACTATAAAGAGCACAAGGGAGGGAGGGAGTGAGAAGAAGAGCTGATGTACAGTTTCACACTTCGAACAAGCATGCAAGATGGAGCTAGTACAGAACACACATATTTATTAAAATATGAACTCACACACACAAGAATGTTACAGACACACACTTAAGATACACACATATACATATATATAATAAACTTTTTATAAGAACACCTACACACATATAAACACATACACTCGAGATGTATATGAAAAGTCTATGAATATATATGTGAAAGAGAATGTAGGAAGCACTAAAGAGTTAGATGGTATGATACACCTAGTATCAGGGTTGGCATTGACTAAATCAAATTGATTTAATCAGTTGATTAAATCAATTGATTTTTTTATGAAAAAATCATGATTTTTTTGATTTTTTTGATTCTTTTGATTTTTTTGATTTTTTAAAAAATAATAAAACTGTTTTTTTTTTAATTTGTTTTATTTTGTCATATTTTTTGATACATAATGATACAACAGATATATTAGTTCCTTCTTACTGTGTTAAAAAACTTTAAAGTAGTTTATATATTAGAAATATAACTTCCTTAATATTTGGTTCAAGATTTCATATAGGGTAATACAAGAATCTGATCTTCATTAATATAATTTATCCAATATAGAACTGTTAGAGTTTAGAATTCCTAATATATATTCAATCAAATCTTCAACAAAATTTTATTGAGCTTTAATCTAATGCAATTTGAGGTTATAGACAAAAGAGAAAACAGAAAAGACAATTCCTTTTAATTTTCAACCATTTAAATTTTTATACAACATTATAAGAAAACAATATTCCTCTATATAAATTATAAAAGAAAGAAAATTTAAGCACTTTTGATGCATAATCATTAATCCATAAATTAAATACATAACTTGCAATATATATATATATATATATATATATATATATATATATATATATATATATATATATATATATATATATATATATATATATATATATATATATATATATATATATATATATATATATATATATATATTGCAAGTTATGTATTTAATTTATGGATTAATGATTATGCATCAAAAGTGCATAAATTTTCTTTCTTTTATAATTTATATAGAGGAATATTGTTTTCTTATAATGTTGTATAAAAATTTAAATGGTTGAAAATTAAAAGGAATTGTCTTTTCTGTTTTCTCTTTTGTCTATAACCTCAAATTGCATTAGATTAAAGCTCAATAAAATTTTGTTGAAGATTTGATTGAATATATATTAGGAATTCTAAACTCGTAACAGTTCTATATTGGATAAATTATATTAATGAAGATCAGATTCTTGTATTACCCTATATGAAATCTTGAACCAAATAGTAAGGAAGTTATATTTCTAATATATAAACTACTTTAAAGTTTTTTAACACAGTAAGAAGGAACTAATATATATGTTGTATCATTATGTATCAAAAAATATGACAAAATAAAAAAAATAATAAAAAACAGTTTTATTATTTTTTTAAAAAATCAAAAAAATCAAAAAAATCAAAAAAATCAAAAAAATCATTGATTTTTTGATTTTTTTGATTTTTTTAAAAAAATCAAAAAAATCACCAACCCTGCCTAGTATAAGGTATGAAAGTGAGGGGTCTTCGATAATTAGGTGGAGATTAAAAGAATGGTGTGACCTCGAATGGGCAAACTCAAGTGTGAAAAATATGCAGAGGCCACGTTGAAACATTATTATTAATTTGTGGTTTGTGTTTGAATATGTATAATGATTCTAAATGATTCTCAGGATTTTTATTTTTTTAATTTTTTATTATTTATTTATTTTATTATTTTATTTTAGATCAATGATTCAGGCCTGCATTTCCGAAATGAGTTCTTTCATATCAAATTTTGAAAATGGAAAGGAAGCTCCTTTTCAAGAAGATGTTTCTCAGTTAAAAATTAACTGTCAACTTCTTTATAAAATGGAGCTTGTTTTGGGACTTATTGAAATTATATTTATCGAATTACAACCAGGTAATAAATTTTTTTTTTTTATTGGGCTTTACATTAGTTGCATTGGAAATAAAATTCACTATCAACTTTAATGTTAGATTTCTTACTTCTTTCGCATCTTAGCTTATTTATATATATATATATATATATATATATATATAATATATATATATATATATATATATATATATATATATATATATATATATATATATATATATATATATATATATATATATATATATATATGGGGGGGGGGGTGAAGTCCTGTTGAAGTGAAAAACTATGAATAATATAATATTCTGTCTTGTTTGTTTCTTTTATGTTGTTTTGAAAATTCACCTTAGAGTATTATGAATGAAACAAAATTTTTTTTTTTTAAGGTGGGTGTGTTCTTAACCATTTACTCAACTGGATTCGACTTCCACTTTCCACCGGTGTCGTCAGCAGTTATCTGAAGCTTTATCTAGTGATCAACCAGCTTCTTATCCATATTTCTGGGAAACGGTAATTTATTTCTTTTGTTAAAAATTATCTGAAATGAATAAATATATTTGCTTAAAAGTAAACAGTGGATGCTTACGTTTAGATGATTACTTTTTATTAAAATTGACTTTCATTATGTTCAGTATTCAAAATAATTTTTATAAGATTAATTGAAATTTATAACTATGAATTAAGGCTTTTTGTGATTGTTGACAATTTCGACATTCATCAACCCTAATGAATTTCTAGCACATTAGTTCTAAAGATGCAGTTCGTAGAATAGTCAATCTATTCACTCTCTTTAACAATCTCGAGCAGTGTTTTGCATCTTCATTCATGTCCCTCTAATCGTCTTGGGAGATGAAGCCAACATACTTTATATTTTTCTTACCTTTCAACTGTTAAATTCTTCTTTCCTTTGATATCCTCTGACCATATTGTTATATCTGTGTCTTGTTCTATCTCTTCAAGTTCTCAGCAAGATTAACACTCTCAGCAAAATGACTTTTAATATTTGAGTTTTAAAAACTGATCTGACTTTCAATTGTACTAATTGGACTTTCATTGGAATGATTTCAGATTCAATGAAAAGAATCCTTTTTAAATGTGCAGAGTTAACACATAACCAAGATGAATTCTCTGGTATGGAGGCGTACATTTCATTTTCTTACCCTTTAGTTAAATTTGGAACATTTTTTGTCGTCACATACATTTCCTTTAGGATTACCATCGTCTTTAAGCTCCCGAAACTCCTGCTACTTATATTTCATCAGAGAATATTGCAAAGTTATTCTCTGTATAAGAAGCAATAATCCTTCAAGGTTTCCATTTTTCTCTTTCACTTTACGAAATTTGTAAAAAAAATTTGCTTACTATTTCACTTCTCTCATTTCTTCTGAGAGCTTTACATATGTCTTGCAGTCTACTAAAACTGAACAATTTGCAAGAATATTTTTCTTTAACAAGTTTATATAGTTACTTTTCTCTCTAAATTTTTTACAATTAATGTGCTTTCCTCCTTCGCCTACCATGGACACTTCCTTTTCGAAGTTGTATTTTTGTTCTTTCTGAGATTAGTACTAGGGAGGCAGAACTTGAGCCTCAGAGCTTGCATCATACTATGATTAACCACTTTAATTTTGCTTACCAACTTTTACTATTCTGTTATAAACATGATGTTCTAATTGTAATCGTCAATGAATTCCTTTTCAACCCATAAAAATATCTACACAAATGTTTGTAAATTTTTTTTTTTAAAAAAAAAAAAAAAAACTTCAGAATTTTGTGTTAAGTGTTTTTTTTGGTTTGTTTTTGAGTATTTTAGTATTTAACTGATAAAAAAAATAGCTAGCAGAAAATGCTAAAAAGGAAAAAAAAAAAAAAATGCCATCAAATTCGGATGAAACAAATATTATACCAGTTTAGTTATTTAAAAAATCAATTTTAATGTACACTGACTTAGTCAAAATTAGCTGAGTCCAGTCTGAGTCCACCAATAAGTAACATGTGCCTAATTCATTTATTTATTTTTATTTTTTTGGCACTTGCACACTCATAAAACTTTTGAGTGCATGGAACCATTGTGGCCAATTGATCAATGGCATGTGCGGCTTACTTGACTGATGTAAGAATACACATGTGAATGGATATCTATTATTATAAATGGGTATCAAATAAATTAAATTTTATAAGAATATCGGAATGTAAAGTTTAAGAAAAGGTCGAAGAAAATATATAGCCAAAGAATTATTACAACAAATTTGCTATACCACTTCTGCTTCTTGATGAAATATATATTTTGAGTAATTTTTGTAGAACATTTATATTATCTGATTGGAGTGTCCTTGAAATTATGAATTACTGCAAATAAGGGATTACCTATCGGTTCTATCAAATACAAATTGTTCTCATCCATCACGCTCTCACGTACTAGAACAAGCTTTGATCCAGAAATAAGCCTTAACAACTGAAAAAAAAAACTATTTGATGATTTAAATTGTCTTTCCATAAGATTCATTTCTGTATTGTTAAAAAATTGAATTTTCTTTTTGAATACTTCAATACAGCAGGTATTCAAAACAAAGAATCTATTCTTGCAGCATCTACTTCATCATACAGGTTTCTTTTCAAGTGTCTTGGAATCCAAAAGAAATATCGTGATCAACTTCTTAACTCAGTAATTTTATAAATTGAATTATAAGTTGCTAAACCTTTTTTTTATCAGCTTATGCAAGCTGTGCATTAGATTTCATTTTCATTTATGCTTAGTTGAGTGGCTGTCATTTGGATGTCTTGTGAGAGCAGTAGTATTTCTTTGATAAACTAAAACATTTATACCACTGGTTTCTGATCATTTTAGTAGTGAATATAAAACTTGCAGAATTATTTTAACAGTCGTTAAAAAGTGCACAATCAACTAAGTTAGAAAATATTGTATTTGTGGATGACAATCCTTAAAAAGATTATATGTGAATGTAGAAAATAAGGTCTGAGGATACGACATTAAGGAATTCATATTCAACAACCCCAGACGTAGTTTGACCAAGTTGTAGTTGTATTTTATTTTGCTAATTGAAATTTTAATTTCTTGAATACATGCTAGATTATGTATTTCATTATTAATTTTTATTAAGCCTAGTATTTAGGTATACTGCCTAAATCCACTTTTCCATTTATGGTTCAGTAATTTTAAAAATATTATTATTATTATATCATATGTTTATATGCAAAAAAATATCTGATTCAATAATTTACTATATTTTTTACTAAAATGGGATTTGTCAGAAATTTGACATGAATCTGGATTTAGACTAGGATTTGGGCTCAGACTTTATATATATATATATATATATATATATATATATATATATATATATATATATATATATATATATATATATATATATATATATATATATATATATATATATATATATATATATATATATAGGGCCCAGCCAACCCTGGCCTTGGTTAATAATCAGGGAAAGTTGGGGTTTACCTGTCAGGGTTAATTGCAAATTATACTTATTAATGGTGGATTAAATCAGACAACATATAAGAAAATTAAGATTTTAATTCCATTATTCCTTCGTTACATATTGTGTGGGGCAAAATGAGTGCAACATAAATGAGGAAACAAACAATTCATTCACTTAAATCACTATTCATTATCAGAATCTTCTTGAACATTTACATCATAAGTTTTAGAATTTGGTGGAGTGAAATGTTCAGGAACAGAGGGCAGTGACGTAGAATATGTTACTGCTCTAAGATTGTATTTTAAAAACAATTGCATTTTTACATTCTTTGGCAATAGTTTGATTCTATCTTTTTGAATTTATTTCCCTACTTTAAATTCTCTTTCACTGGTGCTGGAACTTGCTGGTGGACACAAATATACTCATTCCTGTGTTTCTAGTATGGGGAAATCATTCTTGTTTGCCTTCCAGAAGGTAATAGAGTCATCATTGATTTTAATTTTTTTTATTATTCATAAATTTATTCAACTCAGTCAGAGCAGACTTAGTCATAGTCCTGTTCTGGCTTCTGAATCATCCGAGTGCGCAAGAAATTTAGGTTCCTGAAAATTTTAAAATTTTTGTTACTTAAAGTCTTTCAAACTTAATTTACTATCTCCAGTATTTTAATGATGAAACTAGTAATATTAACTATTATATTTACCTTATAGACTGCAATGGACATATTTCAATATCGCCCTCAGTATTGAAATTGAACCTTTATTATCCAAAATCTGTAATTTTTTTCTGAAAAAATGCATAAAGTCATTAATTTAAGTGGATGTTGGCTATTCTACTCCTTCCTTATAATTAAATTTATCTCAATTAAAATTATATCTAATTTTCTTAATCTAAAGTTTCAGTGCTTTTGATCTCTTTATAAATTTTAGGCAACCCAGACCATAGCCCCAGACCCAGCCATGGCAAAATTCCATCCCAGTCTGTCCCTATATATATATATATATATATATATATATATATATATATATATATATATATATATATATATATATATATATATATATATATATATATATATATATATATATATATATATATAAAAGACAGAAAAATTTTCCGCACGCCAGGATTAGAACCCATTGACAACAGCGTCGCCGTTAGACAATGTACAGAAGGCTCTTCCACAGAGCTACGCCGCCTTCCCAAAAAAGAAGGAATATTAGAACGGTTTTCAAGCTCTTCTGCTTCGAATCACTGTAGCAACTCGGTACTTATCTAAATCCATAGGAGGGTGCTTGGAACCCCTATTGGGGTTACTATGGCATTCTGCTGGGTGCTCCTGGGTTGCAGGAGCAACCAACCAACCCATTTTTTCTACTTTTTGAATATTTTTTTTTTCAGCCTATATATATATATATATATATATATATATATATATATATATATATATATATATATATATATATATATATATATATATATATATATATATATATATATATATATATATATATATATATATATATATAGGTAAAAAAAAACACTTACAAATTTTATTTCAAGTTTATTTGAACAAGTTAATAAATTTTTTGAATACATATCTATGTTAATTAAGCATGAATAGTCCAAAGGTACTGTTATAATGAGTAGGATAGAAAAAGAGAGAGCATATTATTTATTTTAAAAAATTTTAAATTTTAGTTCTTATTGTAGTGAATTTTATTTTCCTAATATCTTTCCGGATAGTAGTACTATTTGGCTGTATAGTTGGATACCCCAAAAAAGGATGGATAGGCTGGGTAACCGGATACCCAGCCCATCCCCTAATATATATATATATATATATATATATATATATATATATATATATATATATATATATATATATATATATATATATATATATATATATATATATATATATATATATATATATATATATATATATATATATATATATATATATATATATATATATATATATATATATATATATATATATATATATATATATATATATATATATATATATATATATATCAGTGTTATGGTCTAGTTATGCAAGGCCTTCTAGAAGAAGCAAGAGGACTTTTGAATAGACATCCAGATAGCAATTCAGATAGTTTTTTGTCTATGGATGAATTATTAAGAAAAATGCCAGTCTATTCTGTAAGTTTATATATATATATATATATATATATATATATATATATATATATATATATATATATATATATATATATATATATATATATATATATATATATATATATATATATATATATATGGAGGACATAGTGCCATTCAAAATGATGCAAGTACTCCCTATTGTTCATAACACGTGGAGTGTTGCTTTGGTGGTTTTCACTCCATTGCCTTTGGTTTATTCCTTTTAGCGTTTTACTTATAGGGTCTCTAGTGTACACGACCCATATTAAAGTTCCTCTGCTTCCACTCTCCTCCCTCTTAACAAATACCCCATAAACTTTGTTATTTTTATACTTGTACATTATCTTACAAAAAAAAATAATAAAATAAAAATAATAATAATATTGAAACACAATCCTGCCTCGAAGATGCTTGAAAAGTAAGTAACCAAACAATGCCCCTCATCCACTTTTCATCCCATTATCTCTTGATAGTTGGCGGCTTCCAATGAAAGTATTTGGTGCTACCAAGACTTTGCTGTCCATACCCTAGTGGACAAGTTTTCTTTTTTTATTAACTTCTGCAGTGTTCATTGTCTTTTGTCTAATTTCCACATTGTTGAGCACCACCTCTCTTCTTGTAGACTTCATCTGTTGATCTTAACTGAAACTCAAATGCTTGAGTGCTCTGACAGCAAACTCTTATCATGTTACTTTCTAATGTTTCTATCCTCAATTTTCAACCAAAGGCAGATGTTTTGCTTATGTACGCAACGCTGTTTTCTGCTTCTTTGTATCTGATTTGGAGTCTTCTGAAGTTTCTACTTTATAGTCTAAGCTCTCTTACAATTCAAAATCTTAAATTCATTTTTGTCAGTTTATCACCTAATTTTACTGACTATCCAAAATTCTTTGACTGTCTAAACTTCAAAATGAGCAAGATCTGCTCCCGCCTTTGATGAAAGAGGTTTTTTGGCACTTTGGTTCTGCTAACTGTCTGACTTGCTGTCATTCTTCTCTGATTTTCCACGGAATGATTACTGTTTCCATGGGAGAGATCCCTAGGAGTGCACTAAGAACATAACTGAAGTGATGTATTTCAAATTGTTGCTCTTCAACTAAACCCAACAAACCTTGGTTTAATTCTGCTCGTTTTCATGCTATTGTCCTCAGAAATGCTGCTTGCAAGAACTTCCTGTAGTCTTCACACTTCATAAATTCCTATAACTTACTTTTCATCCCAGAATCTTGCCAAATCTATTCTGTATGAAATTAAAAAGTTTTTCCTAGAATATATAAAAATCTTTCTGGTTCCTCTTCAAAAAAAAAAAAATAATAATGTTATCTGTAACTTTGCTTCTTCCTTTTCTTTTCTCTAGTACTTTCCGATGGCCTAAGGGCCGTTTTACCGTCTGCCTTCTGCTAAATCTGAACTCTTCACTCAAACCTTAACCTCAAATTCCACCTTAGATGGTTCCGGATCTATTCCTCCTCTTCCTCTTCCAAGCCCCTTCAGCTCATTTATGCGTCATTGTAATTTTTTCTTATGATATTATTTTTCCTCTCTCTGAGCTTTTTTTTCCCCACCTCATCCTTTCGCTGTCAAATTCTCTGTTAATTTGGCCTTGATTCTGGTTGCTTCCCAATTCTTGTGAATATTAGAAGTCAGTTTACATTTGCTTACCAGATGTGATGTAATTTAAGAAAAAAGAAGTATATATATATATATATATATATATATATATATATATATATATATATATATATATATATATATATATATATATATATATATATATATATATATATATATATATATATATATATATATATATATATAACTTTTTATCCTGGCTCACTTTTAATCGAGGGGCAACACAGCATCGAGGAGGGCAGGAATCTGTTACCTTTGCTAGCCGTACCCACTAGTTCCTCAGCATTGAGATTTAAAACTGCTCTGAGTACATCTCAGTAGATGTTCACTTGTTTCTTGTTATACTTTACATTTTTGTCATGTTAGGATGTTTTTGTGGATTTTGAATGTGTTTATATGCCTATAAGTTTGGATGCTGTCCCATCCTCACCCGTGCTTGTGATACTTTGGTTTTGCTTAGGAGAGTGTTACAAGAGTTTAATGTGTCAGGAATGAATGTGTTGATGATGTGATTAGATTGTCAAGTATTTTTAAATGTTTCTGTGCGATAAATGTATTTGTGTTTGTGTAGAGATTTGTTATTTATAGGCAGAGGAATGGTTCTATGGATGTTGTTATAGTATAAAGCTGAGTATGGTGGTGGAGTTTTTAGTCTATGGCTTGAGTGGTCCTGTAGGCAGTTGTGACTGGAGGCATTGGATTAATTATACTAGAATAAAATTTTGCCCCTATCATGTCCAGATGATCACGTATAGAAAGGATTTGTGTTTCATTGTGTAGGTGTTGGGTTGGTGTCATTTTTTGCAACTTGTTATGGTTCGGAGGGATAATTTTTTTCTAAATTGGAAGTAGGCGGTGACGGAGTACCAGATTTGGGATGTGTAGTTGAGTGTTGGTCTGATACATTGTTTGTATACTGTGTTGAGGGTGGTAGATTCATTGTTAAAATTTTGTGAATGAGTGCAGAAAATATTTCATTTATATATATATATATATATATATATATATATATATATATATATATATATATATATATATATATATATATATATATATATATATATATATATATATATATATATATATATATATATATATATATATTTTTTTGAGTTCTTCAGTTGCGTCTGTATTTTGTCCTTTTCATCACAATTTTTTAAAATTCATTTCATATTCTAGGACTCTGCGCAATCTTAGCCTATTAAGGTTTTTTGTTAATGTGTGTTTCAGAGGTTTTTGACCAGTTACTTTTTTTTTCTTTCTTTCTTTCTTTCTTTCTTTTTCTTAAGGTTTTACTTAACATTTTTTTTATTTTTTTGTAGGAAGACCAGACCAAAAATTTTTTAAATATATATATATATATATATATATATATATATATATATATATATATATATATATATATATATATATATATATATATATATATATATATATATATATATATATATGATGGGACGATTAATTGGTATCATGAAAATCGGCATATGTTTCTTAATTGTCATTGTCAATTTTCTGCTGATTATTTTGCCGATTAATTTGCATATATTGGCTTATAAATTTGTCTGCCCCACCTTCTTGTATTGAGAGTGAAAGGCTGTTTAGTAGTGGGGGACAAATATAGTCTCTTAAGACAAAAAATTGAATTACCTCAGAAATTGGAGAAGGGATGGTTTTTGCATCACAATTTTAGAGCTCTAAATTTAAAGTTCTAGGATTTTGCATGCCTCTCCATGTTCTCACATATTATAATTCTTATAAACGATATTCGGAAGGTACTACGGAGTATCCCACATGCCCACGGTCCCAAATATGCTCTTATAGATATCAAAGTACTAGTCATAAGTCTAATAAGATTTGCCACGAACAACGGTAGTGTGTGAGAATCATGCAAACATCACAACAGTATTGGAAGTGATCTCCATTAACATGAAGGCATGCCTGTTACTAAGATCCCCGTCAACACATTGAGAGTCACAGCGTCTATCGCCTGCCGAATGTTGTCTTTCTATTTGATGAGAGTAGGTGACTTGTTGAGATACTTTCCCGTTTCATTATGCCTCATATTAAGAAATCCGGAAGGATAAGGTCAGGCGACCTTGGCGGCCAAAGTCCCTTCGAAATGAACCAATCTTTACAGAATTATTCAATTTCGTACACAAATGACTGTCGCGCGACCTCTCATGATTCCACTTCGTTCTCACACACCAAGGTTTGTTCGTAGCAAATCTTATTAATTTATGGTCAGTACTTTATTTATAAAAGGGCATATATGAGGCTGAGAGCGAGTGGGACACTATATGATACTATATATTAAAATTACATGTTTGCATATGTATGTGAATAAAGAATAAGGAAAAGAATTTAATTCTTCCTTATTTTAAAATTGTTAAATGTATTAAAATAATGGAAACTTTTAAATTATACTTTCTCAGTTTCATCGTCATTGTCAAATTTACTTCAAACGTCATCTTAATATATATATATATATATATATATATATATATATATATATATATATATATATATATATATATATATATATATATATATATATATATATATATATATATATATATATATATATATATATATATATATATATATATATATATATATATATATATATATATATATATATATATATATATATCAGAAATAAAAATAATTAGATTTTTTTTTTTAAATAATATATAAATTTATTACGTAGGCTTACAGTGGAATATCTGAACCCGAATTTAATGTTCGTTGGCATCATTGGCAAAGTGAATGTGAGGCAAGATTACAAAAAGGAGACTTTGTTGCTTCCAAACAATTACAAACAATTTGCAAGGTAAGGAAATATTTTAATATTTTTTCGTTTTGCAGTTGAGACTTCATTTCCATAGGTTAAAGTTTTATTATCAATGAGTAGAAATACCTTCACTTAATCATATATATATATATATATATATATATATATATATATATATATATATATATATATATATATATATATATATATATATATATATATATATATATATATATATATATATATATACAGTGGAACTCCAATATTCGTCATTAATCCGTTCCCGAGGGGATGATGAATATCGAAAAAGACGAATATCGAACAATTTTTTCCCATAGGAATTAACTAAAAATGGATTAATTCGTTCCCAGCCTCGAATTTTGCCTATCTATTCTTTAACAAAAAAAAATTTCAACTCTAGAATCGATCTCCGAAATCATTTCAAACACTGTACAATTTAACTACAGTACAT
>SEYY01000201.1:30000-45000 GCA_009176605.1 Armadillidium nasatum
GGAAAACAGGGAATTTGTACTTTCAATGAGAGAAAATGATACGAAATCTAATTATAGTACCTGCTAAAGAATCAAAATAGCACCTATCGGTCGTTGCCAAATTTCGGACCAGAGACTAGACAATCGAAACAGTTTTTCATTCTGCGTTCAGATTTGATACTGAAAAGTCGTTTTAGTTGCCCAGATTTGAATTCGAAAAATAAAACTTTAAAATTTCAAACTAAAATAAAAGATTCTAAAATTGTGCCTCAAGAAAAGAATATTAGTTAACATTGTTAAATATAAACCAAGAAAGTCAGTAATTATTAAAAAACTATATAGATACGTAGCGATTTAAGTGAAGTTATTATCACTAAGTTATTTTCATTATAACAGTCGTAAGTTCGCAAAACAATCGACTAAATAATTAAAGTAAATAACTGAAGCACACGCTGTAGATTATTACATTAAAAAAAACTGAAGCACACGCTGTACGTTATCGAAAGAAATAGTTGAAGCACACGCTGTATACTATTACATTAAATAACGGAAGCACATTGTATGTTATTATAACTTAGAAAATAAATTAATATTAGTAATTTCTGAATAAAGTGAGGCACTCTCGAAAGAGATAAATATAGCGAAGTCCATACTGTACTTTGATATTTACATTTAGAAGATTAAGAATTAGTTGACAATTAATTTGTATTTGAAGGATAAATAAAAAACTGTTCGAGAATTTTAATGGAAAACATTGAAGTTTATAATTTGTTCAAATTTATTAATTAAATCTGTAAATAAGCAATGGATGTTATGTTAAATAAATTGCGATAAATTGGTTTTTGTTTCTTTAAGAATTTGTTTATTTAGAGTATTTTGTTTTGTTTTCGGCTATGATTATTATATGATTAACAATATCTTGTACGTTAATCAAGTAATTCATGAATATTTTTGCATAAGAGTTATTAAATCGATTCTTGTGCTACTACGAAGGAATTTTCGAATTTGCCCGACCATTTTGATTTGAATTTCAAGCTTTTATAATTCATAGAAGATTTTACAATGGTTTACTTTTGATATTGTTTAAACCTTTAGATTGATCGACCATTTTGTTTTTGAGTTACGAGTTTTTGACATACACAAAAATATTTACGAGATCGTTTCAACTTATAGTAGTTAGTCATCTTGAATTTCTCGAATCTTTTGGTGCTTAGGTTACGATAACTCATACTTACCAAAAACTTTTATTAGATAACGATCGCTCTCCATTAAACACTTAGAATTTTTTTTCGATTTGTTTAGTTGACATTTGAAATAATTTGACGTTACTTTTACGAGTATTTTTGTTTATAGAGTTAGTATGGAATCATTTTAGATTTTTTCGTGATAGATTAAACAAGTAACTGCATCAATATCTGAAACGAATAGTTGTCGGAGTATTAAACCACGTATCTACGACAACGTGTCCGTCCGCCACTGTTGATGAAAACTCTTTAACTCAGCAGCAGTTATGTTTGTAAATGACGTTTTCAATACTTTCCTATAAAAGATTTATGTCTTGTATCTTTTCCTGATTCACAAGGGTTTTCACTTGCCCACAAAGGAAAAAAATTAAGGTAGGGGTTAAGATCTGGAGACCTGGGTGGACACTTCAGAAGACCACACCTCCCAATCCAAGAATTCAGCCACTGACACACGTGAAAGCCAAATTGAGATTGAACCACATGTTGTAGGAAGTAAATTGGGAAGTCGTTTGGCAGGGGTGGGAAAATCGTTTCTTTTCAACATGAGAAAATACTTTTCTGCATTAAAATTACTTGATTGTAAACTGTCCAATAATTCTGTCTCCCCATATCTCAGTTCACATCATCCATTTACCAACACTACATCTTTGTCGGATTTATCCAATGAGGATTAATATTATTCCAATGTCGTCCGTTTTGCTGATTAACTAATCAATTGATGTAAAAATTTGCTTCATCCCTAAGCAAAATCTTAAATTGAAATGTTTAGATCCTCGTTTAGTTTGCTTTTTGCCCATTCACAGAATTCAATCTGTCTTCACACAAATGCTGCTCCATACGCGATTTATAAGGATGCCATCCGTTAGCTTTAAAAATGAGTCTGATACCCGATCTGTTGACATCACTTTCACTACACAGCCATCGTGCATTTTTCGGGGACTCCTTGTAAGCGCTCTGAGTATCATACCTGTTGTACCTTCAGCAGTGACTTATACATCATTAACTACTTCTCTGTTGATCTGCAACACTTCTAGTGTTTTGAAACTTTTAATATATATATATATATATATATATATATATATATATATATATATATATATATATATATATATATATATATATATATATATATATATATATATAAATATATATATATATATATATATATATATATATATATATATATGTTCCATGTTTTCCGTTAAATTTTTGTAGCAACCTTACAACTGCTTTCTGACTCTTTCTATCAGCATGATTTTAATGAGTAGCTCGTTCGTCAAACGCATCTTTCAACGGTATCTGAAAAAGATAAAATATAAAATGTTAATTATGCTAATTTATATATATATATATATATATATATATATATATATATATATATATATATATATATATATATATATATATATATATATATATATATATATATATATATATATATATATATATATATATAATATATTTTAAAAAAAAATTATAATATATAATAATAATAATAATATATAATATGATAATGATGATAATAATTCCGGAAGATATCATAATTCGTATAAATGTAAATATTGTTCAAGTCCAATGTAAAAAGGAATGTTCAAGTGAATAAAAATAAATTAATTTGAATATATATATATATATATATATATATATATATATATATATATATATATATATATATATATATATATATATATATATATATATATATATATATATATATATACTTACTGAGAGAATATACTGTGTTATACTGTACTATTCTGTATGGCAAAGGGAATAAAAAACAAATTATAAAAAAATATTAAGAAAATAGATTTATTAGGATACTCACAAAATAAATTTTAGAAGATTTTTTGTGTGCGAATTATTAGTGTTAAATAATATTTTTTTTTTTTAAAATATAAAAATCAGTGATAGTAGAAAATTGAACTATTTCAACACGACTTTACAATTTGGAAGCTTTAATTAAAATAGTAGTCTCCAACTTGCAATACTTGTCTGCTTTATAGTAAAATATATGATACAGTTGAACACGCGCAAGAAAACAATAAATACATAATAATTAGGGATGGAGTGAAGTATCGGGTATCGGTATATTTTCAGGTATCGGTATCGGTGAATTTGAAAATCTTTGTATCGGTATCGGTAAAAATTTTGGTATTTGAATGGATAAAGTATCGGTATATTATCGGGTATCGGTACCTGTAAATTTTTAGGTATCGGTAAAAATTTTGGTATCGCTCCATCCCTACCATCCCTAATAATAATAATATAATAATAATAATAATAATAATAATAATAATAATAATAATAATATAATAATAAAAATAATAAATAAAAAAAAAAAAAAAAAAAAAAAAAAAAAATATATATAATATATATATATATATATATATATATATATATATATATATATATATATATATATATATATATATATATATATATATATATATATATATATATATATATATATATATAAAGGGTGGTTAAATTTTAAGGGCTGTTGATTTTGAATAAAACACAAATTACTTTACATTGTGTATCTTTCCATGGTTCAAATTGAGTATCTGAAATTGAAAAAAGTCAAATGAAATGCAGTAAAAAACTTGACGTTTAGGTGTGGTTCACATTCAACATCGGCCCATACAATTTAACCACCCTATATATAGGGTGGTTAAATTTTAAGGGCCGATGTTGATTTTGAATACAACACAAATTATTTACATTGTATCTTTCCATGGTTCAAATTGAGTAAGTCAAATTGAAAAAAGTCAAAATGCAGTAAAAAACTTTAGGTGTGGTTCACATTCGGCCCATATTTAATATATATATATATATATATATATATATATATATATATATATATATATATATATATATATATATATATATATATATATATATATATATATATATATATATATATATATATTATATATATATGACTTCTGGTGGTATATGGCCACAGACCTGAGGAAAACATACCCGAGTTTACGAAGTTTAAGTACTTGTTCCAAATTAAAGTGTAACAAATTCCAATACATAGCATTTGAAAGTGAATGTGTTAAATTCTGAAACGAAGTGAAGAGAAGGAAGTGTGTTCCACCCATTACACTATATAAAAGAATGACCAAAATGAGGCTAAATCTAGCGTCAGTGGAATGAAGTTCATATCTTTGAGACAAACCCTTTTATCTCTTGACTGGACAACCTGATTGATTTAAATAGTTATGATTTAACTTTTTCTAAACCCACTATTTGATGTCTGATCAATCTAATTCATTACTGTGACAATTACAAATGACTTATTTTAAAAGGAAATTTCATTGTGCAGAAATAATTTTTGTTTCTCTCTCTTTTTTTTGCAGATCATTTGCGGAGACCTTGAGACATTGTTGTCCTTAGTAGATGTTTTAGATACTTGGTATCATTTTATGGTGACCCATCTTTTGTTTTCGAATCCCCTTGTTAAGTTACACCGTCTTCCATCTAACTGCACAAGAGTCTATTTTGGCATTTGTTGGGGAAAATCAGATGAGTTATTTGGACCACCTCCTTGTAGCTATTATCGAAGTCAATGATCATTTAGTAAGTTATTAAAAAAATATGTTTGTTACATATTAAGAATGTCGGTACTTTTATTTTGACTGAAGAGAAAGGTTATATGATTTCCGATGCTTTGTCGAATGATTTTAAAAATACTTTTTTTTATGTACATAAAAGTTTATGAATTATTTTAAATTTTTATTTTATTTACGGAAATGGAGTTACTGCATTATTAATAAATTTTACCAAATAATTTGGTACATAGATTCGTTCCTATTAGGCTGGAAATAAATATTTATATAAAATGATTCTTTATAAAAAGACAATAAAAACATTGAAGGGGCTTAATGAACTGTTTTTGGCTGAACCTAAATGTCCCCATTTTATATAAATATTTATTTCAGCCTAAAAGGAACGAACTTGTACATAGATTCTTTATTAAGAAACATAAATGTACAAATTGTATCTCGGTCACAATTGTAACATATTTAACCCTGTAAATAACAAAATAACAGAAGCTTTAATACAAAATATATATAAAAACGGAATTTTCATAATTCAGTTTAGCTTATTTCTTGTATAAACATAATTAGATGTATTAAGAGTACTTAACATAGGTAAGCTTACAAAAATCTTAAAATGAAGTTATAATATATTTAGAAGTTCTAAATTAAAATGATTGATTAGAACATTGCCGTCAACCGTGGCTCAAACGGTAGAGTGATTAACTCACGTGCTTGAGGGTGCCGGTTCGATCCCACTTGGGGATCCTAGGTATATACTACCTAGAAAAACTCCTCTCCTCGAATAGGGCAATGCCAGTGAGATGTGAACTTTTTATGAAATTTTTTTTTATTTTTATCTCTGTTTAAAACATGTTTTCAGTACGTTTTTTATAGGGGTAAAAAGAAATTGATTTATTAAAAAACTAAATGGGATATTTATTTTTTTTTTTTAATTAAATAAATAAATTTTTTTTTTTTTTTTTTTTTTTTTTTTTTTTTTTTTTTTTTTTTTTTTTTATTTTTTTTATATATTATATATATATATATAATATATATATATATATATATATATATATATATATATATATATATATATATATATATATATATATATATATATATATATATATATATATATATATATATTATATATATATATATATATTATACACTACACCGTATCCCGCATGATGCAGGGTGGCGCCGACTGCAGGAAAATTCCTGCAGTCGTACATGGGAAGATAAAAAAAAAAAAAAAAAACTGGTTAAAAGGAATCCCAGACCCTAGAACCATGCGAAGAACTATTCTTCATGATCCAACCTTGTCGCCCAATCCATACTCGTGATTTTAAATTTTGTATTCTTTCTAACGTTAAATTTTCCACTTAAGCCGAAAGTATGTTAATTGAAAGTTTTGTTGCTCCTCTAGAAAATTTTGAAAATAATTTAATTACGATTCTTTTACATTTGTTTTCAAAATATTTTTAAAAAAATTATATTTTAAAATAAATGTTATTATTTTTAAGTTGGAATTTTCTTTTCTATGCAGTTCTATAACGTTCTCTGAACAATCTATCCAATTTTTAGAATAGATTGTGAAAGCTTCTCTTCTCTTCTCTTCTCTCTTCTCTTCTCTTCTCTTCTCTTCCATCTGATTCTTCTATCTTTTCTTTTCCCATCTGGTTTAAGCACCTCCATTCCCGACGACGGCCAGATCATATATCATAAATAAAGACTATATATATATATATATATATATATATATATATATATATATATATATATATATATATATATATATATATATATATATATATATATATATATATATATATATATATATATATATATATATATATTGTAGGTAATGAAACACTGCCATTCTGTGTTAGATAACTTGTGGTTTACCGCCCATTTGGGAGATCTACTTTATCATTCTGTGGAAAAACATGAAGAAAAAAGGTTTGTTTAATTTTATTATATAAAAATAAGAGGTTTTTATGTGTCAAAGCAAATTCTCTTATTGAAATATATATTCATTTTTATAGTAAAATAATATATATATATATATATATATATATATATATATATATATATATATATATATATATATATATATATATATATATATATATATATATATATATATATATATATATATATATATATATATATATATATATATATATATCCAGGCTTGGGTCCAAGAACTGGTTATTGTTCTTAAGCACAAGTGCATATACATCAGAATTGTTCAAGTACAAGTGCAGGAAAAACATTTTGTACTTAAGTGCGAGTACATTTAAAAAATTTTTTTATAAAAAGTATACTTCTAGTTATTGTTGCATTTCACAAACATTGAAAGTTTCAAAATTTTTGTCAGTCAATCAACATCAGTCTGAGCGAAAGACTTTTCCTGTGAAGTGGAAGATTCTTTTCACAAGAAAAGATTTTGGAAAGTCTGTATTTCTGTGATAGCTTTGCTACTGCTGAAAACATCTTTTAATGATTTTTCTAATATTTCTGTACATTCTTTTCCTAAGAAATACAAGGTTGACTAAAATTTCTCTGTATTTCATTATTGATGTGCTCATACATCTGAAACGCTTCTATCAAGTTTTGAGTTGAGGAAGCCATAAAGCTGAACAATTTCTTTGGTGGAGGCGTTTCCTGAAGCTCTTGGTAAATCCTCTGATAATGCAATAACAATTTTAGAAACTTTTGAAGATTTGAAAATGAATTGCGCCGTCACTAGTATGATAGCCCTTCTGTTACCTAACCGAAGACTCTGGGGTTGTGTGCGTTTTGTTACTCTCTTCTCCAAAAAAACAGTTCACATTTATATTTTGAATGCATCTGCTTAGAAATGAGAGATATTTAAGCCTAATGAAACAGAAAACTGCAGCTATGATGGATCACTTTCATCCTTAAATGATTAATAAAATATTTTTTTCCAATCTTTGAGAAAATATCAGTTATATGTTCCGTAAATGGTATGTAGTTGATACCCCGTCTGATATGGCAAAACTTTTTTTGACTCCATTTTTCATCTAATTACATACTGAAAGATTATTGTATCACTCCTCTCAGGTGTCCTATGATCTAGTAAGATCCTGAGATCTATGGCTAGTGACCCAGATGGCATTACTCTCTTGTGTTCTGAGGGAGTACACGTCTAAGCTGTTGACGTCCTTGTTCGACTATACTCTCTATGCATCAATACTAATATTTTTCCTCAATCTGAAATCATGCATTTGTTGCTTTCATTCTTCCTCTCTGTAAAGCCTCCAACAGTGATCACCTGAGAGATTTGCGTTAAGCTTGGGCTTGGGTGGGACTTCCTTTTATTTTAGATTTTTTCTTCTTGAAAAGGGCCCTGCTAGTGGGGGGTGGTAAAGTGTTGAAAGGAAAAAAAAAAATTTGGAACATCTAAACTGTTTAATTTTTCTTCTATAATTTGCAAAACAAAATTTAATAATAATAATAATTAGTGAGAATAATAATTTTTTAGTGTTTTACAGGTGCCGTTACTGCTCATTGGAAAGCGGTAATACATGGTTTGGAGATCTAGATCATAAGGAAATAGAGACAGTTAGACAGTTATTAATACTTTTAAAATTTAAGTTGTACATAAATTACTTGAAAGTAATATTTATATATATATATATATATATATATATATATATATATATATATATATATATATATATATATATATATATATATATATATATATATATATATATATATATATATATATATATATATATATATATATATATATATATATATATATATATATATATATATATATAATATATATATAAACCTAAAGTTAAGGTGAGAAACATTAGTTTTTATACAATTGAAGACTAAATGATTAAAATCGTCCTCCGCTTTACTTTTATTCCTTTTTATTTAGATACCAAAATTTAGAAAGAAATTAGTTTTCTTTTATTGCTTAGCAAAATTAAAGATATTTTTTTTTAAATGAATGAAAACCTTATTGAGCGTAGTATTGTAACTCTCAACTTATTTAAGTATGTTGGAAATGTGATTGTTTGAAAATTGCAATAAATTTTTCTGCTGTGATTCATATCCACAACAATATCATAATATTGCAGCTTCAAAACTTTTAATTTCTCAAAAATTTTATTGAATTTCAACGTAAGGTTTCCTTTATCAGTTTTTTGTTTTTTTTTTTTTTTTTTTTTTTTTTTTTTTTTTTTTTTTTGCATTTTAACTTTTTGATGTTCTACTTTGAGGAGATTGTTATCACTAAGCACTTCCATCTGTCATTTAATGAGTTGAGGTTACATTATCTTTTTTTAATTCTTCAAAATTGATCTTTCTGACGTTCTTGTGGGTTATTCAATATTCTTTACTTTGAACTATGGAGAAAATTTTCAAATTGAATTTTCAATGACCGTGTTACTTGAATTTTAAGTGCTGAATTCGAATTTATTTTAATGAAGAAAAATCTGTTCAAGTAATTTGAAATTGGCATTAACCAAGATATAAATAATAATAAAATGAAATTATTTGTTTGACTACTTTTTTATATTGCTTGCTTAACATTTTTAGCTACTTGAAACATATTCGGGAGAGTTTATTAATCGACTACGGCAGCGAATTGGTCTCTCATAAAAGCTTATGGCAAATTGGCTTGGTGTATTTGGATACATGTGGACCTGCTTCCTCCATACCCATTGCTGAAGCCGTCATAGAACGTATTCCTTTGGACAATGATATCAAGACATTTAAGTTAGTGCAAGCATCAACTGAAAGAAGCTTTGACAGTGTTGGTAAGGAATAATTTGTAAATATAAATTCTTCAGTTATTAAATCAATCATATATATATATATATATATATATATATATATATATATATATATATATATATATATATATATATATATATATATATATATATATATATATATATATATATATATATATATATATCCTCTAGTGGACAATGGCCACAGGCCTACTAATTTCCACCAGAGTTGGGGCAATACCGAAAACTAATTGTTAAACGCTGACATTTCCCGATACATGGCGTTTAAAAGTGTGCGAGTCAAAGAAAGTTGCTAAAACAGATAAAGGGAGTGTGTTGCAGATTTTACTAGTTGAGTACATGTAAGATTGAGTATAGCTGTTAAGTCTGGGGTCAGAGAGTTGGACAGAGAAAAGATAAGAATGTGTAGAAAGACGTGTCGCGCGAGCCTTTCTCAATAGAGGAGGTATGCGGCGGGAGAGTTCAGAAGAGCAGTGTTCATTGTTATAGCAATATTATAGAGAAAGTAACGCAACAGTTCGACTGGCAGAAAGAGATTGGAAAGATCGGGAGAGTTGATAAGACGAAAATCCCTAGGCTCCACCTTGTCAAGAAGAGCTGTATGAGCAGAACCACCCCAGATTTATGAGGAACAACACCCTTATAAAGAGAATTCAACTCGGGTGGTGTAAAAAAAATCACGAAGGCGCCTCAAAACACCCAACCTCTTAGAAGTTTGCTTAGAAGAGAAATGTGATCCTTTTAATATAGATCAAGAGAGAGAGAGAGAGAAACACCGAGAATATTAAGGACAGATGAAGGCTTGAGTTGTGTGTTTTCGAAGATGTTATAGTTGTGAGGAAGGTTGTGTCGAGTAGAGAGATGGAGGAACTGAGTTTTGAGGCATTGAAAACGACCATGTTTTCTCTGCCCTGATTTGAAATACGATAAAGATCAGAGGTCAGTTGCTCCAAGGCCACCAATCTAGCGTCAATTAACTGATGCTGGGAGTGGCGTCTTTCAAACTGAAAGGAGAAATGAATGAGGGGGAGGGGGGTCATAGTCGGAGTCGGGATCGTTCTTTCGGAATACTTGAAGAGACAGAACAAGATACAGAGATAAGAAGGTGATCGGATGAACCCAGAGGAGGAAAGAGTTTAACAGTGTAAGGAGAAGGAAAAAAAGTTAGTAAAAGGGCATGTATGTTAGTTTCATCACCAAGACGGTTCAGGGATACTGGTAGGGAGATTCACCAGCTGCTGAAGATTCTGGATAGAAAGTGGTAGGCGAGTTCACTAGCTGGATCATGAAAACTAGATGAAAGCCATTGGCGCTGGTGAATGTTGAAATCACCTAAGATGATAATTTCAGAGAAAAGAGAAGGCGAAAGGATTTGTTCTATTTTGGAGTGAAAATAGTCAAAGACTTTTTTTAGAGTCTGTAGAGTTAATAGATAAGTAGACAGAACAAATGAATTCTTTGTAGAGTTGCAAGAGAGTTTAAGACATAAGGTTGAGAATTCAGAAAACTCCAAATTAGAGTCATGAGAACTGACATCATTGTGCCAATATGCACAACATCCGTATTTGTCTGAAAATTGAGGATAGAGACAGTAGGAGGAAACAGAGTTCCAATTCTATCCTATCTTGTAGTGTCTGTCATTAATATAAATGATTCCACTGTTAATGTTATCTCGGTCCTTCCACTGGAAAGTGCGATTCACTTTATCTTCACTGTACTTTCTTCCAAAAAAAATTTTCATTGCTTTGAAAGAAGTTAAAGGAAATAGATCTCTTAATTTTTCATCTAATTTTTGGAAACAACACTAATTGCGCTTCAAATTAACTGCAGAAGAAGACAAATACTAATAAAAATTATGAAAGTGATTATTATAATTTTTAACACTGTAAGTCCATAAGTGAAAAAAATATAGGAAAAATATGACAAACACAAAATAATATAAAAGTAGTACTGGGATGTTTGTTAATGTTTAGTTTGTACGTGAGGAATATCCTTGTATTTTACTTATGTATAACTTAGTCATCTAGTTTTGTTAATTTTTCCATCAATGCAATGTTAGAAATTTTGTAAGAACCCTGAGCTTCTTTTCAAATTAAGTTAAAACTAAACCTCTTGTCATTTATTAGGTGTGTGTAAGATTTTTATTAGCTTATATTTACTAATAACTCTTCTTGTTTCAGCCATGAGTATTTGCCGTGTAATGGGAAGGAAAATGTTAAGAGAGGGTCCATTTGGGAGCAGCCATTTGGTGGGGTATACGGTCGCAGGACGTCGCTTTTACATCACATTTGGCACATAAGGTTGGTTTTTATCACTTTGTAATCTAATGGTTCTCTTTTACATAATGATTCCTATTTTTTTATGTGGCACAAAATTTGTAAATTAATATTTGCTAGATTAATTAGTTGTGCTTTTTAATTGTCTTAAAACCATATTATTAGTTACATTATTTGTAGGTATTTATTATTGGATTTCAACAGACATCTTATCCTTCGCAATTTATTTGTAATTACATCCTTATTATAGTAATTACATTATAGAAATAATAATGATTTTATATATTGGTAATTATATATTTATAATTGCAAACCCTAAGAACAGGGCGTTGTCACCCTCCTATATTTAAGTTAAAGTTTGTCATCCATTGATGTATTTTTCTTTTCTTTTCTTTTTTTTTAGAATATCTCTTTTTGTGTTCATGGCTATAGATTTCTCAAAAAAAAAAAAAATTTATTTATAAAATAATAAATATTGAGAGAAAAAAAGGGAGAATGCCGATGTCATTACAGAATCTTATTTTATAAATGGCTAATTATGTAGATTGTATCATTATTATAATCCCTGATGCTGCTAGTTACTATATTACTTTATTAAGGTTTCATTATATAAAATAATAATGTATGATGGAAATAATAAAAGCATATAAGAACAGCGTTCAAATCATCCAATAAGAGAGAAGCTTATCTTGTGACGTAACATGACTTTTAGGAGAGGAAAAAAACTGGGGCTTTGGAAAAGGCGGTTAGGCATCCGATATAGCTGCTGCAGGACCTTTCCTTGTGCAGAGAGTCGAACGTTAAAATTATCATTTAATTCCCAATTAATTATAATCAGAAAAGAAAAGTAAAAGGGTATGGAGAGTTACTGTGCTTTGCATTAATTAAAAAATATAAAAGAAAAATTATTCCTCTAGTGTGATTGTAATTAGAATTAAGTGAATAAAGTCTTAAAAAGCAACACTCCCTTTTAGGAACAAGAAAATTACCCTATAAACATTCATCTAAATAGAGAGAGAAAGTCCTCATTATTATTTTATTTTAATTAAAATATCTCATTTATTTTTAATTATTCTGAGAAAAACCAAAATGGGTTATTTAGAGTTTGGTCATAGCTGCCAACCTTGATTTTGGGTGGCCAGGTTTGTCTAATGGAGCAGAGAAAGTTTCTTGGAGGTAGTGCAATTTTTCAACATAAGTCTCAATTTTATCCATCTTATGTTGTCCAGTCATGATTTGATGAAAATGCAGATAAGGTTTCATGTCTTTCCTTGCCCACACAATTGTCACACCTTTATAAAAGAGCCCCTGTGGTCAAAATTTTAGAATTGGATTCGAGAGCGCAATCCATCAGCATCCCTACTGCAATTTCGTCTACTTTTGCTTAAGGAATGATGTAAGATCCCATTGTGCACCACTCAGGACTTACTGTATATTTGTCTATTTCTAGAAGAATTCAGGCTATTATGAATTTGAAAGTTAATCCCACACCATATTACGAAATAAATTCCTGCGTTTACGAGGTGTTTAAATATTTTTGTATATATATATATATATATATATATATATAATATATATATATATATATATATATATATATATATATATATATATATATATATATATATATATATATATATATATATATATATATATATATATATCGGTTATCCAGCAAATTTGCTATCCGGCCCATCCCTACTCCAGAATACTACTTATTTATGCCTGCCATGCCCATAGAATCATATCCAAACCTAAGAAATATTGCGTAAATTAAAATAGAGATTCACATTTTTTTTTAAAGATGTATAATAAAATATTCAAAATTTTATTTCAGTTACATTATCAGTTTAACTCTTCTCATCTCTGACACGTTTCATTTCATTTTTCTAATCATAGTGAGTAGATTTCGACAGGGTATCCGCATGTTTATCTGTGGATACCTGCATTATTTTAAATATTCACATCTGTATCCACAGATACTGATTTTGATCTTAAGGTTTTTTAATAGATTATATGAATCACTAATAACTAAAGAATGAGATTCAAAAATCCTAACATGCAACTCACCCAGTTAGAGAGTTAAAGCCAATATAAAATAAAAAAAGTAAGAAAAAATATACAAAATAAGTAGTGAAATAGAAATAAAATCAGAAATTAAAGACAAATATTAATAAAAATGAAATTAAAAAGCTATGTTATAAGGTAAATAAAATAAAATAAAATTCACTTTAAAAAAACTTTAAAAATTCAGTTACAGAACTATATAGTTTATGAATTTTTAAAAACTTTTCCATATTCCCATATTAGTGGTAGTTGGGAGAAGAGGTTTGGTGGAGTGCATAAGCCCATGTCCTCCATCCTAGAACAACAGACACTTCAAATTTCAAGTGTTATTTGTACTCTCTTAGTATATTTTTTTTAGTTATTAAAGTTACCACTGTTCACGAGGAGAAGGTGTAAAATAATAATAGAGGCAAAAATAAAAATCCATGCAAAGGCCCCATCTAAGGTAGATTTCGTAGATATGTATAGATACAAGCTTTTAAAGTGATGGAAATTAAATTCGACAGGAAATACAGAAGATAGAAGAGATTTCATTGAACAAAGGTAGTTGGAAAGAGGGAAGCACCACATTGAACAATCCTGGAGTTGACAATATCCACACAAAATTCATACGCAGACACTGCACCACTTGTGCAAGGAATATGTTCTTCCTTAAGAAAAGGGACGAAGCACCAGCGAGAAAAAAGGGCCAAGTGAAGTGGAAAGAAAGAAAGAGTTTGGGTTTTGACTCTTATCTTATCAAAAAGATGAGTGAGTGAAACCGGGCTTCCCCCTCCCCCTCCCCCTCCCCCTCTTCCCATGGTATGGTTCCTTCCCTTCTGGGTCAGTATGAAAGGACCTCAGTCACACTTCTCATCATTAATGACTAATTAACAAATTAATCATTTCTTACTCAAATGATTTTTGTAGAGAGTTTCTCTTTAGAGAATAATGTATTTTCTTATCAGATTTTAAATTTATTACTAGGATTTTAATATTTATTTCAAGTGTAGCAATTTTGGTTACTACACTAATAAATTATTATTATTATTATTATTATTATTATTATTAGTACTATTACTTTCCAGATTCTATACAAATA